>NDXZ01028390.1:0-16917 GCA_003055125.1 Paykullia maculata | reverse complement strand
AAAAAAAAAAAAAAACAAAACTAACCAAAGTGCCCCAACAATTCCTTCTCATACTCATATATCATTAATTTTGTATGACTTTTGGAACTTTGCTCTGTGTTTATGTTAATTATGGATACATTAACATAAACGTGGACAAATACACACAAGCTCAGAAACATAAATTTAAGTTTGTGTCATGTAAAATCTTTTAGATCAAGCAAAATGGTCTTGACCAAAATAAACAAAATTTATTACTTTTTATGAAGAGAATTCAAAATCAATATAGAAAGTTTTGTGTGCTTCTTTTTAGTCAACTACTTTAATCATTCTTAATTTTTTTCATTTGAGAGTCTTGTCTGTCTGCTGGATGCTGAATTCTGGTGACTGGTTACTTTTTTAATGGCTATTATTTTACAATAACTTATTTTTAGGTAATAATTTATTTTTTCTTATTTATTCATGAACAACCCCTAAATAGTTGACAATAAAATGAGAAAATAAGTCTTGAAAATTACTTTTAAATTACTTAATAAATTATTTTTAAATATACAAATGTATATGTATTTATTTTAGCTTTAAATGTGTGTTCCTCTTTGGATGGCTGCGTAAGTGTATGTGTGTGTTGTAAAGCGTAAAAGTATAAATTTAAAATACCAAACATTTTAACCTTGTAATTGAGTGCAAAAAAGATATATTTTTCCATCTTTATACGAATATTTCAAATACAATGGAATCAATGCAAAAGCAATAGAAGAGAAGAAAAACAAACGTCTATAAATTGTTTATCGAACTTGGGTTAGAGGTCTTTAAAATGATATAAATTATTGTAATGGGTGTAGAAAATTAGTTTAAAAAAGTTTTTTTTCCCTAAATATATAAAATTTATTGTATTAAATTATGTCAAAACAAATTCAAATTCTACAATTTATTGTTATTATTTCAATTTTTTTTAGATAAAAGCATTAAATACAAAAACACTAATGGTTTTATTCATAATCAATAATTTTCAAATTTATTAAAGTTTAATAAAATGAAATTTGTTTTATAGACTTTTAATAACTTAAAAAAGTGTTTGCGAATAAGGAAATAAGTATTTGAAAAAGCTTTAAACAAGCTTTAAATGTAATTTGTCATTTGCATAAAACTCTTTCCACGTCGGATGGTGTTGGGAGGCACACAAATTCAATTACAATTTTTTTCTTAAGAATTCGAAATTATTCAATTTGGTTTAGTTAAACATTGTCACCAAATAATTTGTATTTTGATGCAAATTACATATTTTTTTCTGGAAGTTTCAAAATAATTTATCTATGTATATTACAAAAAGGACTTTTCCCTTTATGTACAAACTTATACAAAGATATGTCTAACCATACAATCAACGATGGTGGTCAGTGTCAGTTAATGAATTTTAGTTATGTTTCATAAATACTTCAATCAGTTGAATGAATACGAATTTGTTCATGTGTGGGTGATTTAACTAACACATATTCCTGGGTCTATAAATTATAGTCTTCATATTAGGGTTGTCAATCGAACAATTATTATTCGATTAAATTACTTCTTTCGAATAAAAATATCTTTTTTTAAATATTTTCAATTATACTTTCATCAAACTCAAATGTTTACTTACAATATTTTTTTCAAATGTTATCCTCGCCACGTAATTATAATGTTGTATTGTCACTTAAGCTCAATGCGTAAAGACATATACAAAGCTTTTAACAAGATGTAGTCGAAAAAAATATTGGCTTTATAAAACCGTCTTTATAACCAATTTTTGGATCTCTTGAAGTTAAATTAAAAAAGAAAATATTAAAGCCCTTTCCTTAAAAGTTTTCAATAAAAATATGATCTTATTTTTTTATTATTTTAAAGTTGATTATTTTAATAAAAAAGTATCTAATGGTTTGTTTTAACCTAATTTTTTTAAATTATTTGAATAAACATATTTCGTTTGTTTTATTTTATTTTATAGCGTATTTATTTATTCGAGTAAATTTTTAATTTTTAACTTCGATTAATTCTAAAATTCGAATACTTGGCAATCCTTCTCCATTAACTATATTATGTTTTCGTATGAGTCTTATATGTGTATGGGGTGTTTAAGATGTAATTTTACCCTGTCAGTCACTAAATTGCCACAATACCCTACCTTTTTGTTGTTCTACAAGAACAAAACTCATTAATCATAAAAAAAATATATTTCTATTTAAAAAAAGCAAGAGAAAACTCAGTAAAGCTTAGAGTTTTAAATCGATCAGAAATATTTTTTTTAAATATTTATCGACTAAATAAAACTTTACAAAAAAGAAAATTTAATAAAAATAACAAAGATAAAGTTAATAATAGGTAACCATAAAATAGTTCGATAATTAAAAAATTTCAAACACGACCTTAAGTACTGTCAGCAAATGATATTGTTTAAAGTGTTTAAAAAATTACTATTTCGATTTGTACCATTTACTTTTAGTTTAAGAAGAATTATTTGATGTTATATAATAACATACTCTATTGAGGGATTCACAAGCAACTTATGATATCATATTGTCTTATGTCCTAAAAATTTTAAATGGTTTAAGTACTTTGTTGTTGCTTTTTCTGTTCGGTTAAGGATAGTTTACGACACCACAATAAACATGGCAGTCAGAGTCATATTATTTTAGGACACTTTTAGTATGAAAAGCAACTTAAACTATTTTAAATTTTTAGGATATATGACATTATGATATCATAAGTTAGCTTGTGAACCCCTCATATGAGTTTTATCTCTTATTTCGTTGCGCTTTACTATCCCTTCGGTATCAAAAAATTGTTTAAAGGGTAACAATATTTCCAACTATATGTATACACGTTTGTGTAAGTGTTCAGAGTGTTAGTGACATTTTTAGTAGTCTGCTTTAGCTGATGATACTGACATACAGTTTCCGTATAATGCAAATTAATCTTTTGTCATCAACAGTAACTACCGACATAAACTGGTCTATATATAGTTCCGTTGTAGTGAAACTAACACTAATATGTATGTGTAAAGGAAAATACATATTTACGTATATTTATGTATGTATGTATGTATGTATGTGCAAATTTTAATTTACGATTATACAAATGCACTTAAAAAATTAGTTCGAAATAAACAATAGTTAATGAACAAATATATTTAATGCGGTGGCGAATTTCTAGAATTTAGCAAAAAAATATTATAATGAAAGTAAAGATAGAATTTATGTACTAAAAGTTTTATAAATAGAAAAATTGTTTTAAATGATATATTATCTTAACATAATTTCTATATGCAGAAAATTTTTTTAAAGAATTTTATTTATTTTATTTAATTTCAATAAAAATTAGTAATTATTTTACTAGAAAAGTTCTTGTTGTGTAATAAATAAAATTGTAATAAAATTTGTGTATAAAAATTCCAATATTTTTTTTAAATCGAAAAATTTTTGATTCATTTACAAATTCTCTAAAATATACATTTAAGCAAATTTTGCCTAAATATCTGCAAATGGAGACATATATATAACAAAGTTATAATTATTATTGGTTGAGTGTAGAGCTTCCATATAAAAATACATATTTTCTAGTGAAGGGCTTCGCTTACGGGATTACTGGAATTACACTTGATCACGCATGATTGTGATTGATTACTAATTTCAACCACTCATGAGCATGCATGAGGGTGATTATACAAAATCGGAGTAAAACTAATTCGATTGTATCATAACATGTGTTTAAATATTTTTTGAATTCTAAACATATAAATATAATCCTTTTACTTCTGTAAGAAGCATTACACAAAATTAATTTTGTTGACTTTTCGCTCATGAGTATTTTGCGATTATGGCCAAACTTTTTTCAATAACGCTTGTATAAGCTGAGCAAAAAAAAGGAAGAAAAATTGTACATAAGCATGCTAGAGTAGATTCTTTTGCTCCTAAGAGTGCACAATAGTGAACAGGAAGCCACTCACGATTCCATCTCTTATATCTACTGACACAAATAAACATAAAGTAAGTAGAAATGCAGAAAATATACTCTATAGTCTCATGAACATGTCAAATGCATATACATATGTATGTACATATGCGAGTATGTATTTACATACCCAGCCACTTCATCGTCATCCTCATCCACGTTATAATCATTCGTCGTCGAAGTTTTGAAATTGATTGATTAATTGTCAAAAGAATACCGTTATCTTATTGTATGAATATACATACATATGCACAAATGTATGTTTGGATTAACATATAAATACTTATATGCACCAACATACATACTCACATACATATGTACATTGATCGAGCAACATAAAATAGCAAATGCAAATTTTTAATTCAATCTTCCGCTTTTATGAATTCGAAAGTCATTTAATAAAGTTTCTTTTTGTTTTCCATTTAAACAAAAAAAAAATCTTTTATGTGTGACATTAGCATTTAAACTAAACTGTAAAACATGTCTTTTTGCCTTTTTGTATTACTGCAACTTCAAATAATTATTCTAATGATAATTCCAATTACTACTTAGTACCAGTTAGAAACATACAAATGATGTCAGTAAGTTGACAAAAGCTTTCAAGTAAATAATTTTATATGTATTTTTTTTTTATGTTGTACGAACGCAATTAAAATCGCTAAATACATATGTAGAAAATTTTGCATTTAAAATATATAATTTAAAATTATGTAATTTTAACTTATAGTCATATATACATATCTTAATACCTACAAATGTTTTTGTATTTATTTCTACATGAAGACACTCATGTGTCCGTTTGTATATGGTGTGGTTTCATTACTATATGGTTTATTGTGGTGCTCGATGCAAATACATGGAAAGAGCTGTAAAATATAAAGAAATAAAATCCTATATTCACAAAAAAATTTTTATTAAAAAAAAACATCATATATTTAATGCAAAATTCGTGTTATTCCTTGTTTTCCCCTCAGTGACTGTATTTTTTTAAGCTGAACAAGGCCAGTAATTAAATCCCTATACTGCTCACCATTCACCTTAACGTTTTGACTATCAGCAGTTTGAGGACACATTGACTTACGGTTTCACCAGTGTAATGTTGTTTCGTTAATGGCTGTTTATAGACTTAGCTTTTTATATCCAAGCAATATTCGTGACACAGAAAAAATATGAAAAAACATTATGTTTTTAAGACAAATTTTTACCAATTTGCAAATATCGCTTCTGACGTTATTCTATTTATTTGGAACTGCCAAGCCAAACTAACCTTAAAACAACTAAACTAAACGAAAAAAACTCTCAAGTCAACTGTAAAAAAAAAAAGTTTTGCCAATTTAAACTTTTACGGCTTAAATAAAAACACCCTAAACATTTGCAAGGTTAAGCCGGTTTAGAGTTTTTCAAGTAAGACGAAAAAGTGGTCGAGCATAACAGCGTTTGTCGATAATACTATTTCTCTAGTATTAATCACCTTTAAAAGATTTCTGGCTGCTGCAGATCATAATGTTGCGTAAAAGGTTTTGACAATAGCTTTATGAGTAACATTAGGTTTAGCAAAATAAGTATAAAAAACATCTAAAAAGTTTAGTTTTTAACATTTTTACAAGATTAGTTTCATACCAGACTATACAAAACTTGTGTAGTTGCCACCTAAGTTGCCCTAGTCAGACTACGGGTTGTTGCATACAAATTGCTATTGTTTATGTTAAATATGGATTTCCGTAAAATTTCTCCAAAAACAAACTTTAAGCCAACATATTTCTTTGGTCTTTAACAATAAAAGATACGCACGTACTCACAAACTAATAATGAATAATTATTCATTATATTTATGCCTAAAATTCGTATTCATTAATGACCTCCACACACCAAACACTAACTACACCACTCTTAACACAATAAATAATTTATGACCATAATAGAACAGGGGAAGTGCTAATGATTTTGTTGGAAGTATGTTTTAACAATAGATAATCCAAACAAGAACTTAATTCTTGTTGTGTTCAAAGTTATTGTCAAAGACTTATCATACAAATTAATTTTATTTGTTCAAGTAATTTTTACAGAGAAAAAAAATCATAAATAAAAATTAATTTATCGACTAAGTTCTATTATAAAATAATAATTTTGCAATATTTAGACACAATATAGTGTTATAGGGTGTCTTAAGATTTTAGAAATTCTAAAATTTAATGCAAATTACGGTCGATTTTATTAAAGTTTTCTTAACATTTTCAAATACTTTCCCTGCGACTAAAAAAAACTATCAAATTGTTTGCTAAGGAGTTTCGAATGCTTGACCAAAAAAACATGTTGTGGCCGAGGGTTAACATCGAAACTGCTTTTTCTCTGAATTTAAATATTTTTGCAATTTTCTACAAATTATTTATTAAGTTTTTTTGGGGTTTGTCCTCGTTATATATTTTAAAGAAATTTCAATTATTTATCTGGATACAGAAAGTATTTTAAACATTTTCAAACGAAATATATTTAAAAATGTATATACATACTGTAGGGTATCAAATATAAATAAAATGTGATGTAAATAAATTTTGCATTGAAAGCAGAATTATAATTTGCATTTTCTACTTTGTTCATAATTATTAAACAAATAGACATTTGTGACCATAAACTCGCCCTTAGAAACTTAAATAAATAAGCAAATGTTGTCTATTGTCTGATGCATTAGCAACAACAATAGTAGTTGTTGAACGAAATATTATAAAATTTATATGTAAGTATATAAATTTTTATTGTAGTTGCTTTTATAATACTATGACTAAAATAATGCCCATTCTTCCATCTGATTGTGCAATTGTTTTTATTGCTGCTTTTAAAGGCGACAATAGTTTTTTGCATTTAGGTTTAGTTTTAATGTAACTTGCAACTTGTAGGCATGTTGCATATTTACTATTTACTTACATATTTACAAGAGTTCTATAATATAAATATGTATTTACATTGTTGCTAATGTAAATTCAGTTTTGTTAAGTAAATGTCTTTCTAATGTTTTGTCATTTGTAGATAAACAAAATAAGTGACAATAAAATATAAATAATTATGCACTTAATTAAAAGTTTTCTTATTAGATTTTCTCTCGGACGATAATTTAAAGTTTTTATTCTTAGTAAAAAGTAAATATAATATTTATAACTTATAATGACAAATATTATTTGCAGTTGGACATTGTTTTCATTTTATGAATTAAAATTAAACAATTCAAATTAATTCAGATTTTAAAAAGTTGTATGCAAATGGAAGTATATCTTTTTTGTTAATTACATGTATGTATGTATTAAAATTTACGAATAAAAAACTCATAAAATATAATGTCAACTTAATAAAATTAAGGACTTTTATTTAACATTAAAATTTATTTTATTATAAAAATAATATGACAATTTGTTATGGTATAGTTTATATCACAACAAAAAAATTAGTAGCAGTTAAGTTAAGTTTATAGAATCCCTTTGTGTTTGTCTGCAAATAATAATAAAATATACTTTATGGATTAAGAAGTATAAGAGAGGCAAAAGTTATATATTATATAAAATATAATGTTAAGAGATATAAAATTTATGTAGAATCATATAGTTTTTGTAAAGGATTTTTATTTCATTTAATTATGGTACTAATTCTTCAATATATGACTGGGACAAAAGTAGAGGTTTAAAATCTAATAAGAATTTTTGTTTATTTAGGTAAAAGCAAAGCAATTTTTTCGGCATTCAGAAAAGGATTTGACAAACAGAAGAAATAAGGTACAATACAGAAAAGTAGAAATCAGTGGTATCTGTGGTATGAATCAATTTGTTAAAATTCAATCTAATTCAAAGGCATTTTTGTGTTATTTATGTAAAACTAAAACGGGTCAAAAGTTGATGTCTAATTAGCAGTTGCTTAAATTTTAATCGAGGATAGTTTTAGTGATCTGCAATTACCTTAATAGGTTTAATCACACTATCCCCATACAACGGTACACCCCGAGAAAAAATATGGTTGAGTATGTTACGGTAATATAATCACGGACTACTTAAATATTCTGTGATCACTGTAATCGTTACATTATTACGTATACCCAAGTACAAATGTGGCCAGTAGCAATTTTTTTTTCATTTTTCTTTATATTTTGTGAGAAATAAATTTTTAATACGATTTTTTAGCTGAATATGCATACTAACGAACCTTTTTCAATATCACAAAAAATCAAATCTTTTTTTATTTACATTGTCTGCTCTGAAACTTCAACCAAACGACAAATCCCCGATTCCAGGAAATATTAAGATTTTTAAGATTTGATGACTCAAACACTAGAGGGATACGCCAACAAACTGCCAAAGCTGCACCACTCTCCGAGTTATAGATAATGATGAATATTTTGAGCATTTCTACAAACCGCGTAAAAATCTTACAGTGGTTGAACGCGTTTCACACAATATATACCATTCAAACGCGAAATATGGCGAAATATGGCATCAAAGTGTAGTAATTATATGATGCCAAAAACGTTTACCCACTGCTTGAACAAATATATGACGGCCAAGCTATTACGTTACGGGAAAATTAATCAGGGCGAACGCATTGCTAAGGATCTGGTAAGCTGCTTTTCTCGTAATATAACAATGGAAAATTTTGTTACAAACCTTAATTTACTTCAAAATTGATCTCCGATGAATTTGACAGCAACTGTGCGAAAAAATAAGTCATTCATACCCAAAGAAATGTTGGCACATAAAGATCGCCCCGTAGAGGCGACAGTCTTCGGTTTTTGAAATGCTCATACGTGCCGAAAAAAATGCAGTTATTTTATTATCATTAATGAATAACGATGATGCAATCAGCACAAGTGGCAAACCGAAAATTATAGAATCTTATAATGGAACGAAAGGAGGAGTGGACGTAATGGACCAATGGCTTGGAAAATATACTTGACAAAGGCAGACGAAGCATCTGTCAATATGATTGATTTGACGGCAATAAAGAGCGGTCAGTCAATGTTCAGGTAATGCGCAACTTCAACACGAAACTTGGCATATTGAGCTTTATAAGTTCGGCTTTACAAGAAAAAGCTGACGAGTCACCTTCAACATCTGCAGCTGCTGGTAGGTGGAAAAAACCCTAGGTTGGAAGCTGCTACATGTTTTATATTCACGAAGAACGCAGAAGACGCACTCGTAACGTGTGCTCTTTATACAAACGGCCAATAATTGCAATAATAAGGACGCAATTTAAATAATTTAAGTTATGAAATATTTAAGACATTCACAAGCTAATTTATGATATCATAATGTTATATGTGCTAAAAATTTAAAATGGTTTAAGTACTTTTTGTTGCTTTTTCCGTTCGGCTAAGGTCTCTGAGGATAGTTTACGTTAGCACAATAAACATAGCAGTCAGAGTCATATTATTTTAGGACACTTTTAGTATGAAAAGCAACTTAAACCATTTAAAATTTTTAAGGACATTATATCATAAGTTAGCTTGTGAATCCCTCAATTATATATGAAAATATGTACATATATGCTAGGAGGTACATCACTAAGAGTTTCATACTGGCCACACCTGTATCCGGGTATAAGGACTATGGTTAATTTGGGCGAGTGACTAAATCACAACTATGATTACAGCAATCATTTATATGTTGATGTTAATCATTTACTTAGTTGTGGGTAATTATAAATACGTTGTTCTCAGTATTTATGATAACCATAATCTAAGAGCGACACATTTTCCGCAATCAAGTTTATAATTAAGTCAAACATATAATGATTCTTCCTACCATATGTTTGATCTTTGTATCAGCGTAAAATATGACTGAAACCAAAATATTTTTGTGACAATAATGAAACTGATTTCAGTGACCATAGAATTTTTGAAATACTTTGTGATCATACTCAACACTGTTTTTCCTTTTGCGTGTGGGACACAAACATAGGGAGATGTTTTATTCCATTAGCAATTTTATAGAAATTTTCTGTTGTAAAAGTTAATAAACAGTTTTCGAAATTCAAATAAATATACAAGATACACCCAAATATCCTTGATTTTAAATATTAAAAAAAAATAATCACAGTTTTCCTTAGAACATACTACGGATGTTGTTCTTTTTCACAGCAAATCTGGTTTAAATGCATTTTTATAATATTTGCTTTTATGAGTACAGAAACTCGTGATGCTGTATTACATCCTTTTTTTAATTTGACATTATTCCTTTTGAAGTTATTGGATTGACAAATAATTCTCAAAAACCAAGAAGGTTTTTAAAATCGGTTAAAATTTTGCTAACTTAATTTGCTAATAGACTCATTGTCAGAATATCCTTTTTTTATAATGCACTTGGCATCATTATTATATGGGTGGCTTCAAAACTTATTATATTATTTTAAAACATAGTTGATGTAATTAAATAAATATAAAGAAAATAATTATTTTTTTTAAATAAAGCAAAATAGATTTTATCGAAAATTTGGACATCACAGACGCTAATAAAAAACCTACGTAGGGCACATATAATGCGCGAATGTCTTTCTTCTGGTGTTAAATCACCATATTCAGTTTTTGCTTTAATACCACTGAGTGCAGGTAATGTTTCAGTTGATTTTTGGTTCTTGAAACCAAATTTTATTATAATAACTTATTTAAATACATCTCATTTATAGCCGTGTATAATTTTCGTGTATTATTTTCTTTGTAACGTTTTCGTTTCTTACCTTCCAACAAGCATGATTTTTATATTTTTTTTAAAACCTTTTTAAAAAAATTAAGCTTTTAAAATTTTTGCATAAATCCCAATTAATTGAGTTTACTTCAATCACAAATTGCATTCCAAATTCTAAATGAAAACATCATCTAACTTTATGATGCAAAACAAATTTAAATAAATGATTTGTAGCAAAAAGCTTTTAACCTAATTTTCCTTATGCAAAAGTATTTTGTCTTTATTCCATTTTCCAGTCAACACAAATACATTTTGGTATAGTAAACTAGGAAAAGTGTAGAAAGTAAACTTTCTAAACTTAATGTCAATTACTTAAGAAATTATTACTTGGAACAAAAACATGCCAAATAAATATTTCATACAAACTGAATTCAGAAAAAAGTAAATAGAATTTCAAAAATATATTTTAATATTTAACTTTGCAACAAAAACAATATTGAGTAAAAAAAGAAGTTAATGGAAAAACGATGACTAAAATATGGTGGGAATAAAAAGCACATCAAACAACATGCAAAAAAAGAAAAAAAAGTAGGAGACTAAAGAAAAAAATTACACAAATTATATAGAATAATAAAACTGATCAAGATCTATTTCTTAACATAATTTACTTCCCCTATTAAACTATAAATTTATGCTGCCACACTAGCTTTTTGACCTGCAGATATTTGGCAAAAACCACTATAATGCAAACCAGTGTTGTTAAATCCCATTATTTATTCCTAAACCGGGATTGTTTGTTTAAACATGAAGTAATAATTTTCTTTTGAAGGTTAAAGGTATATAGTTTTTTAAAAAAGTTTTGCAGGTAATTAGTTAAACACTATTTCTGTGTAAGAACATTAAAAGTTTTTGATATACCAAGAAATATGCTTCAATAACAAGTTTAATTAAACTTAAAAAAAAGGATTCTACTTCTTTAAAAAGGATTTTAAGGATTTAACGTTATCAAAAGTAGGTATTAATTTTTTTATTTTTAAACTTAATTTTAAAAATAATATCAACTTAATTTTTAACTTACTTAAATTTGTATTAGGTCTGATTTGTTTCACATAGTTTTTTGATAAATTCTTTACTAAAAGAAAATATTTATTTTATTTAGAAATATTCAAAGTTCTCTATCAACTTTCTTTTTTTAAATAATTTTTTTTTGATTTCTCTATTATTGTATTATTACTATATTAAATTTTTTTTTTTGTTAAAATCCATTAAAAATTATTAAATCTTTCCAACTAATATAATTTAGAAACTAAAAACCCTTAATAAAAAAACCAAAAACTAAAATTTACCCACAAAAAGTATTTTCTAAAATGCAATAAATCTAAAACATGATTTTAACTTAAAAGTTCTTACAAGAGTAAACAACATGTGCAAAAAAAAAACTTTAGTTCAAACAAACAATATGACAAACGACAAGGATCTAAGCATCCTTTTTAGAAGTTTAAAAAAATAATTCTCTTATATATAAAAATTAAAAACCTTAATGCGCATGTTGGCAAATAAACTCAAGTACTGGCACTTGGTACTCTTCGATTTCAAGTTGCTCAACTTGTTCGTAGATGGTACTTTTTTTTTGTAAGTTGTAGCACATTGAAAGATTATTAAAAACCCTATGTAATTTTTTTCGATTTTATGCTGTTTGTAT
The DNA here is from genome assembly GCA_003055125.1 of Paykullia maculata. Taxonomy (NCBI): domain Eukaryota; kingdom Metazoa; phylum Arthropoda; class Insecta; order Diptera; family Rhinophoridae; genus Paykullia; species Paykullia maculata. Next base: position 4,593 of record NDXZ01028390.1, on the reverse strand, counting down.
ATAAGACATGCATGTTTGTATATATGTGAATGTGTTCGAATCTAGTGCATTGTGTCAAAGGTCGTATTGTTTTAAACAGTTGTTTGTCGTAAGTGCAAGTTCATAATGTATACGCCAACGACAAACAACGATGATGTCAATGACGACAATAGTGTTTTTGTGCGTTTGTCTTTATGTAGTAGTATTTGATAAATGTTGTTGTAGGTTTTGTTGTTGACAGGCCCACATTTCACTTATTACTTTAACGACTTGTCTTTTAACACTTACATTTAGTCGTTGGGTTTTTAAAGGGCCTTTCTATTGCAATTATTTTTTTCTCTTGGGACTTTTTGCGTTATAATTAACTAAATTTTCTTTTTTCGTTGTAAATAAAAATTGGTGCAAATACTTTAGAATATCTTTTTTTGGCGTAACCCTTGGTCTTATACAAAAAGAAAAAAGCTTTATTAAATTAGTTGTAAAACAAAAATTATTGCTAGCTTACCCATCCCTGATAGTAAGCATTCCATTTTTATTTCCACTTTGTATTTACTGACACATGTGCATATGTTTGTATTTTGTCCTTCTAACATACATGTATGTGTTTGTATGTTATAGTTGTTGTCTCGTAGAGTTTGTTTTGAATTTATTACGGTAGGTCGGTTCTTCTTCATCGTTTCTATTTAAAGTGTTTTTTTGGCCTGTTTGTTGCCTACCAAGTGTTTTATTGCTAAACCACCCCCTCTTAGTCTCTAGCTTTTTGTATTTTTAAGCTTGAACATTTTGAAAATTTTGTTGGTTTATTTGCTTGTTTTCGTTTTGTTGTTATTGTTGTTGTGTGAATACGAAATATTATAAAATATAAATCATTCAAACATATAAACATCAGATGATAATAACCGAATTAAAACTTCAAATTATAAAAGATAATTGAAAATTAATGTAAATAATTGCTTAAAATTAGGAGATTATTTTACCATTTAGCTGACGGGAAATAAATTGTTTATTTCACTAAAATAATATATTTTAATTATGACTAATTAAAAAAAAACTTAGTGAAAATTATTATATCTTCACCGAAACTTTTGATTATTGGCCATTTTGAAATTTGTTTATAAATTTTTTTATTTTAGAATAAGAAAATTAAATTATCTTGCAATATAATACAATAGTTTTCGGAAGTTATCAGTAGCCAATTTTTTTCTAAGTTTGTATCAATACATTGTTTTACAAATCCCTATAGCATTTCTTTATTGATCCCGAGCGCTTAATTAATGTGTTAATGTAAGTTTCAAGAAAAATAATAAGCGAGTTGTATAAATGTACTGAATACTAGTGATTTTTTTAAGGCTTTTTAAGCTAAAACCTTAACTTATAAAAAACAGGATTTTTAGAATATTAGCCATGTCCTTGCAACGATTCGTACTTAATATACAATAACTAATAATAAGTTATTATATGACTTTTACAATTTTTTTTGGGATTTTTTGTTTAACAAATTTTTGCAAAGAATTTAAAAGGAGAAAATGCAAGATTTCTGAGTTTAAAAGTTAAAAACAATAATATATGTAAAAAATCTTAAAACGCTTAATAAATACAGGCGGCTGATGAAATCTGCTACCAAAAATAACGTTATATCTTTTTTCTGTAATATCAATCGGTTTAATTTTTTTTTTATTTCTAAGAGTGATCTTTCAAATTAAGGAAAATGTGCGATTAGGATGATGACAAGAATTTAGATTGTGCGGCGCTTTTCAGCATTAGAGTATGTCGTTTTTTGTTCAAAAAGAGTTTAGGCGCACGTTTGGTTTCACCTTTTTGAGCAGATGAACAGTAATGAATCTAGTTAACAATTTTGACGATCGTGTGACAAGTAAAAGACGAATAGCAGTGTTACAGTGTAATAGTGTGTTGTGCAGTTTCATCAAGCTGCTTTGTCGAGCCTTACCTTTTTACAGTCGTACTGTTACGATTAATGGAGATCGTTACTTAAAGATGTTAAAAGGTGCAACTTGTCACATAGCCATGTCTGGTATGCCAGAATTGTAGCAACATTCAAAAAACTGATATAAAGAAACTTTTAAGTCTCCTGACCTGACCTGCAGCCAATTTTTTCCTATGGAGTTATTGGAAACGCAAAGTTTACAAAACAAATTGTTAAATTAAAAACAATGCTTAAGAACTATAATTGAGGCAAGTCCCGCTGCAACCCTCCATACATGTAATACATATGTAACCGAGCATGTAGGTCATTTAAATGAAGTAATTAAAAAAAACTGTGAATAAAAAACTAATAATTAAAAAAAGTAATTTAAGTTTCTTATTGTAGCAACATTCATCAGCCGCCCTGTATTTAAAAATACTATCCAGAATATTTGCTATTTAATATGTTTAACTGACAGCTTTGTATAGACAATGCACGTATCTGTTTAAAAGTTCCAACAAAAGCATGTATATAGATTTCAGGTAATATTTTGGAGTTTTTAGAAAATTTTTAAGTGATCAACCAAATTTAAAAAAAAAGATTTACATGTGTATATTCATCCTTGTTATGATTCCAAAAAATGTTGTAAGCCATTAGCTTAGTTAAAATTATAATAAAAAAAGTAATAATGCAAATCGTGGGAAGGGAAAAGAAATTATGTTCAACAATTTTTAATTACGTGCTTAATAAAAGATTATTTAAAAAAAGCCTTACAGTTTTCTTTTAAAGTTGCTTGTCATGTTTTTTAAGCCAAATTTAATTTAATAGATTTTCTGCTTTATCATTTATTTAGTTTCATTTCAATTAAATTTTATTCGTAAACTTAAAGCAAAAAACCTTTTTCCGGTACCGTTGTTTAAAGCAAAAAACCCATTTTCTTAACTTACCAGCATCATAAAAAACTGAAATCAACCGCATACAATAATGGCCTCTAAATGCCGGTTTAAATAAAGAGTAATTTGTAACACAAGAGACATAACTTTACAGAAATTCTCTTCACAAACATGTTCGAAATTTAGCATAACTTAATTAAACTCAGCGTAAGTATGAAGTTGTAGCATAAACTGTCATGTTGCGAGCAACATTTATATGCTGCATAGTAATACATAACATCTTTACAAGCACAAAGTAATGGAAGAAACTACATAGCGATGACATTCAGCAAACCAACGAACCACTCAAGCAGCCAACCAACTGTTCAAGAGTCGTCGCAGGAGTGTGAGCAACTGTAACGGTATAGACGAGTCAGACAATGAACGAACGAACAAAACATTATACTAAAAAAAATAAACTTTAAAAGCTCAATGTTAGAAATGTTTTCTGGTTGCATGTTGTTAGTTGTGTGTGACTCTTTTTTAATGCTGGTGCTGTTACAAAACAAAACTAAACAAGGTTTTATTCAATATATTTTAGCGTGTGCTTGTGTCTACTTTTCAGCCCTTTTTCGTTTCGTATCGTTGTGTTGTTTTTTAGTCGCATACATTTATCAACAGCTTCACAATAATACGCGAATTCAGTACTTAACGTCAATTCAAAGCGTACGGTACCCGGAAAGGGACGATTTAAGCGATTAAACGTTCTACTGATAGTAAAAAGCGTTAATTTAAAAACACATCAAACTAAAAAAAGAAAAAAATTACGAAATTAATATATAAAAACAAAAAAAAATGAATTAATAACTACATAAAAATACTACAAATTTGCGCAAAAATTAAAGTAAATAAATCGTAAAAATACTCGTGAGATAAAATACAAAAATAAAAATATATTTATTGACAGCTTTTTAAATTCCGTTACATTAAGTATTGGTATGCTGACCTACTATTATTATAAACATCTATACATATACATACATACATTTATACTTTGGAGGTATCTTTTGAGATTTTCCTCTTAATTTTTTGATTGAATATTTAAACACAAGGCTCTAAAGGAGTTATTTAGCAAACAAAATTTAAATTTTAAATTCGATCAATTTTGAAATTAACCTTTACAAGATTTGTTTTATAATATATTTTACTCAGTTTTATTAAAGTTTTGTGAATAGTGCGATTATTTAAATTTGCCTTTAAATGTTTTAGTTTATAACATTTTTTTTTTTATTTTTACTAGCAATTGTATTTAAGAAACAATATTTTCGATTTCAAATCAAATAAGATATTATAACATTCTTAAAAGTTTATGAAAAAACAAATTGCTTACCTTCATTGAAATTTAATCACTTTCATAGAGTAGTTAATCGTTGTTGGTTTAAAAATTGTAACCTCTTAAATAAAGTTTTATTTTAACCCTCGGACATATACTTGGGGCTGGCCAGACCTTTTCAGAGATTAAACTAAATTTTTATATGTTTATAATTTAGCTACAGACTCGAAACTTTAGTTACTCTAATAAAATATTGTTAGCTATTACTGTGTAAAACAAAACTGATGAAAATACGAATAAAATCATAGTTATAAAGATATTTTGTTGTACACATCATATTTGTAACACATGGGCCTGGCTGGACCCACATATATTTAAAGTTGAAAAACTCGCAGAAAAACTAAGTTTTTTTTAGTTCAAATGTTTAAGTCCATTCTATCAACAACATTCAAAACTAGTAAGAGCGTTATATTCGGCTATACCGA
>NDXZ01028375.1:0-19264 GCA_003055125.1 Paykullia maculata | reverse complement strand
ATATGAGCAACATTTAATTTATAATTGTAAAATTATTTTTACAATGTTTTTGTTGCTTTGAAAAAAAACGTCCTTAATTACTAATAAGCCGAGCCACTGCCGAATATTTTTTCACAAACCACAGTTTAACAATTTCACCTAAATAATTAAAGTTTTTAACTTAATGTAGTGTATGTATGTGTGTCGTAATCTTATTGTTTGGACAAACCCATCTCAAAACATATTCCAAAACGAACACAATTTCATGATGACATTTGGTTAAATATGGTTAAAAAAAAACCAAATAATACCCATATTTAAATTGATTGAGGTGCTAAATAAAAGTTATCCACTTAAACAGTTAAAAGTATAAACAGGTTTAATTAAAGATATTTTTAATTTAAACAAAATTATTTTAATAAATTAATAATCTTGATTAATATTAATTATCATTAATATAATCAAATATTTTAAAACAAAAGAAGCAAAATCAAAAAACTATTTAAAAAAAAAAAAATTTAAAAGAAAGTAGTTCTTGAATAACCTTATGAGATGAATGTTTTATGGATTATTATGTTAAACTGGTAAAGAGAAAGGAAAAGGGAATCAAACGGAGAAATTCAGCTTCAGAAAGTTCTTGGATTGCAATAAATTAAGAAGGGTAAGAAGGACGTTGCCTATGATCATTAGCATTGAGCTCCAGGGTCAGTTAGATCTTGTAAGCGTGTAGGCCCAAGTCCTGACGAAAAATTTGAAGTATGTAAAAGACTGAGATCTTGTGCACGGCGGAACCGACTGCTTCGAGTTTTTTTACACACTTTCAGGAACAGCAGCAATGTTCTCTGCTGATTTGGCGTTCCTTTGACGTACGGATGCTAACTAATTATTAAGCGAATCTGTCGTCTTAAATTTGGCCAAGCTATGGAGAGACTACTGTCAAGAGCCACAGCGTTTGCTGTTAAATGAACGCAAAGTGCAAACGAAGAATCATTTTAATATTAAAGTGCTGCTCTATCGTGTTACTTGCCATTGTGCTTTGGCATCAACGACTCACAGATACGACAGACGCCAAAAAAAAGACAACATGGTTGCCACAGGCCAGCAACATCTATCTATGCCAATTGCATAACCGTTAATTTACGAAAGTAAATGAAAAGTATACAACATAATTTTATCTTCATATAAAATTTAAAGCATGACTAAGTATTTGCAAAATTTTTTTAGAAGAAAAAGTACTATATGGTAATTATAAACAATTTTTATTTAAAAAAATATTTGATTAAATGTTGTTTAAAAACAGTTTTGAAAGTCACTGTATCCACAAATGCTCATTTAGTTTAGTGAAACTGTGACGCGTGCCACAAATTCAATAACTATTACGCACACACCAGATTTTATTGAGGTACAAAGTTAATTAAAAAAAAAATACACAGAAATTCTTTTAAAATATGTAGTGAAAACTTAATGCCAGAAGCACAACTAGATAATGTCAAAAGTGGAGACTACTGGTCACAATCACAATTAAATATTTATTATAATTTTTATATGATTGTATAGAATATATGTACATAATAATTTGCTATAAATATATACATGCATTCATGCATACATCCAAACATAACTAGCATTTAGTCAGTTTATGAGACTATAAAATAGTTTAAATTATAAATAATTTAAAAAACTATTAATAACTGTCTCAAGAGGAAACTTAAAAATTTGTTGCTTTTTTTGAGCATAAGAGGACAAAAACTACGGGAATATAGGTATAGACAATAAAGGAGAGCAATGTGCGTTCATAACGTGGAAAGGGGTTAAGTCAGAATAGAATTCCCCCTATAAAAAACTGGAGTAAAACATTTGTGTCATGATACCAAATACAATTGTGTTGTGTAAAATTCTAACAAAAAACTAATGAGACCAACCACAATTTGAAAATCATTTAAACTGGATTACCAATTTCGGAATTAGGGTTTTACAAATTTCCATACTTTTGACAACAGAGATTGGGCTGAGATAGAAAAATTTTAAAATTTTTGAAAACACAACTAAAATCCTTAAGACGTTTTGTTGACAATAATCGTTGTCTTTGTACAAATGTTATTTTTAAAATGAATAAAGTAAAAAATTGCCGTATTAAAATTGTTTGCTTTTCTTAAAATAAAATTTTAAGTCCGACTCGTTTACACTAATTCGCGTCTTATTACGAGTATTAGGAAACCTATGTACAACACTTCAACTTATTCCATTTTTTTATTTGGAAAACCACTACTATTTTCTACTTTCTTTGTTTTTTACCTAAATTTTCTTACAAAACTTATTTTTTTTAGATTCCCAGACAGCTTTTAGGCATATTCCTTACATGCCTGATAATATACAAAGTTTTGTATGTCCCAGAGGTCATTTCTAAAAACTTTAAGTTCAAAAGAAAAAAGTACAAATTTAAGAACAAAAACATTTTTGGGAAAAAAGTTGTTAAGTTTTTAAGTCCCAAAATAATATTTAAACATACTTTTTAATAGTTGGTCTCACATCAGTAAAAAAAAAAACAACAGATATGAAAGAAACTTCAAGCTTACCAAGTGATTGTTTTGTAAACAAAATGGAGCAAAAAAAGAAAACATTAGAAACGCACAAAAGAAGATTCGGGATAAAATATATACGATAAAGTGCTAAAAATTTCGTTTAATAAAAAAAATTTGAAGACAAAGAGGCGGTGAGGAGGCACTTGTACACAGTTCTTCACTTTTACTGCCTCTACTCATGTATCTGTGTGATATTTTTCAACTACACACATACACACATATGTACATTTTATTCTCAAGTGTTGTGTGATATGGCGCTTCATTCTTAAAGTCAGTTTGTTAGCATTCGGTCCAGGCTATAGTATTGTTTGTGTTGTGATATAAAAACGTGTGTCTAAGAAAATGCTCCAGTCAATTGTGATTGTTAAACGAGACTAAAAACAGCCGGAGTACAGAAAAATTATAAAAAAAAATTTACTTACATACTTATAAAAAACAAGCTAAAGTTTAACAAAAAATAAAATATATTTTGCTTGTTTCCGTATGTAAACAAATATTAGCAAAAAAAACAAAAAAAACAAAACAACAAACAAGATTATTAAAAAAACAAACAAAATAATTAAAAAGAAAAATTAAAATAATATATTTCACTAAAAAAAACAAACCAAAAATAAAACAGTAAACTTTTGCAACTTTTATCACAAGCAAATTAAATTCAAAACAAAACATGTTAGTAAAAAGATTTCATTTGTTAGTGACATTTGTTTTTACTATTTATCTTTTATTGCCAACCGGCCAATGTGGCCCAGTGCCAAAAGTGAATGAGGTAAGAAAACAAAGAAGCCAACCATGCAAGCAACATTCAGTAGTATGTATGGCGTCAGTTTTGTTTCTTTTCGCAAAAAAATTTGTCAGGATTTTATTGGTAGAGTTGAAAAAAAGGTTAAATAAAAACACACATTTCAACAAGGAAGTTATGGCAAATATTATGTTTTAAAAGTGTTAACAATGTAGTATGTATAACTTAAAGAATTTAAAAATGTGAAAGTATTAAAAAAAAAAAATAATCAAAGAAATTTCAAATTTGTATTCAAAAAATAAAGGCTTAATTTGATTATGCGTTTACGTAAACAAACAAAATTAGGGCTTACAAAATTCTCAAACCAGCTGACGTTTACTTTCGTCATATGTTTAATCATTATATTAACAAACTTCTAATCAAAGTGGATTAAATAAAATTCAAATGTTGTTTTTGTTTTGTTTACCAAAAAACAGCTGACAATAATAATTTTGATATTAATTGTCAAAAAATTTGAAACATTAAAATTCATGTTGTTTTTGCTTTCACCTTAATGAGTTCATCAGTGATTAATGTATTCGATGAATATAATTCGATCTAATTTTTATAAAAAATTTTAAAATATTATTTGAAATCATAAAAATGTTCGTTATTTGGTCTAAAGTTTGTTTCATACTTGTTTTTTCTTGTAAATTAATTTGAATGATTTTTAACTACAGATTGGTTTAATTAGCAATCACAGACAGACAGGCAGATGAATATAGTTTGGGTTTAAAATTTTAAATATCCCCGCCGTCCCTGTCTGTGTCGATTAAGGGTAGAAGAAATAACTGTAAATTCTAAAAATATATGTAATACAATACAAACTGTCCCAAAAAGAATTGTGTATTAGACGAAAATAGTTCAAGTCACTTTATGAATAAATACATTTAAACAAAAAATATATGAAAAAAATAATAATAATGGACCAACAAAAGCACAAGATAAATACTTTTAAATAAACAGCTATTGTTAGGCAATTACATTCAATATACGGCAAACAAAAGTTATAAATAAAATTTTAATATAAAAAGACTAACAAAACTTGGGTTCGTTATCTCAATCTTATGGCAGGGTTTAGGGTGAAAAAATATAGTGTCTACTAAAAAATATGCAAATAAAAAAAACTGGGGTTAACAATTTGAAAGGAAAAAAAATATATGAAATAAAAAACAAACAATTTTTTTTTAAAGCTTCGAATTATTTTAACTCAGGCATTTGTTTTTGTATGACGTTACTTGCGGGGTGCTTTTTACACCTCAAGCTAAACTGTTAATTTTTTTCACAACTAATATAAGCAAGAGGTTCAAACTAAAAATTTTCGTCGAAAAAGAGAAGAAACTCTAAACATGATAGCATTTTCAAAGTTTTACAAAAAAATTTTATTACAAATCGCAACTTGGATGGAAAAAATATATTTAGCAAATATTATAAGTGGTAGGGTGTAATCTACACTCACCGCGAGTGATGGCGGGTTAGGAAAATTTTTTTTTCTGTTTGTTAAAAACATGCTACATTTATTTACCAATTCATTGGCAAACATTTACAAATTTTCTTCTAGCATGGGACGTTAATGGCGAAAGTACCACAATGGCATTGTCTGCGTTATTTTAAACATGACGTTCTAATGATGAGGCGCTGTCGACATTTACGTGTACCAACCGCACCACGTTTGGGTGATGCGAGAAAGTGAGCATTCCTTAAATACTCTATTCACACCAATTATTCAAAAAGCGCACTATAATTTTATATTTAAGATGTTATTGGTTTTAATTTAAACTTTTAGTTTATTTTATGTTTAATTTTTTTTTTTAATTTTGTTTAATTTTCATTGCAGATTAAATCGAACATTTAATTATAACATTGTTAAAACAACTGATAGGAAACGTAGTTGATCTAAATACGTATCTAATTAGTTATTTAAACTTATTTAAAAATGAAGAAATAATTTAAGAAATTAAATAAGTGAATTTATACGTTTGTTATACAAAAATGTAAAGATATTACTTCTTGTTAAAAAGAATTATAAAATTAATGTCATATTGTATGTTTTAATGTAATTTAAAGAAAACACAAAAATTTTTCTTAACCAAATAACAACTTTAATTTATATTTAAACGCAAATGTAAAAACACAATAAGAATAACTGCAAATGTAATACAATACTTTAGTATTTAGATAATCAACTGAAATCAAAAATTGTATAAAGTTTTAGATTTAACTTGATTTTTAAAAGAAAACGTTTGTCAACAAAAATATTTACGAAATTTTTATAAATTATTTACTTTTTTCTAAATACCAAAACGCTAAACGGATTAAGTTTGACATTAGCATCACTCTTGTTGTGTTTTAGGATTTATTAAAAAAAAATAACCCAAAGTACTTCATAGTTTTAAGGCTTTATTTTAAGTTCGTTTTTTAAATTTATTAAAAAAAAAAAAACTTAAGAATGAGAATAAAATGTTTTTAGTAATTTAAATGGTGCTGATGGTTTTATTTTATTGAATTTCAGTTTAAAAGGTAAGAAGTGTGCACGAAATTTGGTCTATTTTATGGCTTTAATCTTTAGATTTATGATGATTCCCAGTAAACATGCGGTAAATTTTATTTTAATTCCAAACAATATTTCTTTATAAGAATAGAACTTTAAGATAACTTAGCTTGACGTAAAAATAATAATTATTTTGCAGAGAAACACAATCCATCTTTATAAAAAAAAATGCTAGAAAAGCAGATCTGCCCAAAAAAAACTAGCAGTTAAGAAATTAATTAAAATTTAGACTGTTTACTTGAAGAAAAGGTTAATAGAATTATATCAGAAAACCCTAACATGTTTTAAATTTAAGTAAAAAAAGCGAAATTTTTGATCTCATCAGAAATTTAATTAAAAAATTGCCAATAACCGTTTTAAGTCTGCTTCGAGCTATTATACTGACTATTACGACATGTCAAAAACTAAAATAAAATGAGAAAGTATAAAAGTGTGAAGACAATATGCTATGAAATGTCAAAAAATACGTATAGAAGTTTAACAGTCGTAGGGCTTCCATCCTTTTTAGAAATTTTTCTAAGCACGTATGATTTTTCATTGTATCAGGGTTGGGTTTCTTTTCATTTTATTCAAAATGGGATAGTGCAGACACAAAATGTAATGAGAAAATTTTCTATCTAATTTTTTGACAATCAGGAGCCTAATTCTGGCATTCGATAGCGATCGAAATTTAACAATTCCAATTGGAATCCATTCTTATGCCTAAAGCAAAGAAAACTCGCACGTTCGAGTAAAACTCTATCGCTATCGAATGCCAGAATTTGACCCCAGACTAAAATTCATTTTATTTTGCACTTCCAAATTGAAAATGAATATCTAACGACTTGTCTAATAGTTTGAAGCCACCTTTAGAAGAGTTTCTAAAAAATAAATATTTTCGAATTGTTTATAATTTTTTAAGTGTAAGATACATACATAGTCAAAATTATTCAAAATTTCTTTAGCTTTTTGCAATTTTTTTTTTCTTCACTTTTTTGATTACAATTTAGAAATCTTGCGCTAAACTTAACAAATAAAAATTTTGTGAAAATTTGATTATTTATTTGAACTTTCAATATTTGATTACATTGTAGATTCTTGCACCAAATCATTACAAATTTTTTGGTCGAAATTCAATCATTAGTCAACTATTTGTAAACTAAAAGCTGCCATTGGCTATACCATTGCCATAAGTTAACTAATGACAGTGAATTTGGGCATTATTTTGCATTAGTTAAGGCACCAATAGTTATCATTTTAATTTACAAGTTTTGGCCTTAGTTGGTATATATATGAAAAAAACTCAATTTCTGCAATTTTTTTTTTAATGGCAGTGCAATATTGATTATACTTAAAATTCAATGAGCTACCACCACCATCTACGCTAAATTTTTTACCTTTGTATTACACTCTGGTGTTAACAATTAATGTTGTATTCTTCTGTGTACAAACAAAATAAAAATCACTTACCGCTTTGACCGCTGTCTTATCGTTGTGACCCAAAACTAAGGGACCATTTTGACGTGTTACAGTTTGTTTGTCGGTGACAGCTTTTGTAGCAAAAGTACCAAAAGTAGTATACTGTATAGATTCAGAAGCCGCATTATCAAATGCAATTGGTGTAGTATCAGTTTGTTTTTCATTTGGTAAAGATAAGTAGGTAACTTCCTATAGCAAAACATTAATTAAAAAAAAAAACAACATATAAGGAATTAAAATAATATAAGAATAAGACTTTTAACAAACTTGATTTTCGTTTAAGAAATATAAAGTAGAATGTGCCTGCCAATCAACATTTATAGATCTTTTTTTGGGATAACGTCGTGGTATCCAAGCCATACCATAGATATTAGGTAAATTACGACGTTGATAGATGGGCAACGGTACATTTGGTTGGAACAGATGTACTAAAAATAAAAGTAATTTTGTTAAATTCGTTCTTCAATTTGTTTAATTACAAGAAAAACGTACATTCATTATTTTGTGTTGTAACCGCTACTAAATTGGTTTCTGGATCAAAGGACAAGTGTCTAACACTTAATTTTAAAACTGCTTGCAGCCTTAAAGTCAAAAGATTCCATATTAAAACGCGTCTTTCGGTGCATACAACCACTAAATGGGCATATTCTCCAGCAGCGAATTGTACATGAGATATTTCTGCTGTTGTAGGTTTTGACGGTAAAACTTTATTTCCAGTTATTAGATTGACATTTTTACTTGGTTGTACCTTATTTTTAGTTTTTTTATTTACAACGTTACTTCCCAAATTCAATACACTCAATATGGGTACTAAGTTTTTTGTAATTTTATCATCATATAGTAGCTTTTGTTTGCAATGTTTTTGCAAACGATATTTAGCTTTAAAACGATGCATTAAATTTAAACGGTGTGCACGAGAGTACAATTTACTCTCCAATTTATTCTTCTCAGTCAAACAACTTAAATACTCAGCAACTTTTGTTTCCATTTGCGGACAAACTTTACAAGTTATACCCATTTTTTGATAAAGTAAAACTTTTTGATATAAACTCAATTCATGCATTTCTGTAATCTTTTTATATAATACAGTCTTTTGTTGTTCATCAAGTTCTTTAAGTGGTTTTACTTCAGTCTTTGCTGAAGATTGATTATTATTTAAGGCATGTTGTAACTCTTTTATCAAAGATTCATCATTGGTTTCCAACATATTGGTAAAGAGTTGCATTATTTTTTTACGTTTCTCGTCCAATTCAGGTTTAGCACCATTTACAGTTTTTGAGGGTACTAAAATTTGAGCTTTATTGACGCAACCATCCAGACCATTTGAACCTGTGAGGGCGGCTTTAAGTTTTAAATTATCAGATTTATATACGCACAAAGTGTTTCCATAACCAGCTGCTAAAAGGGAACCATCTTGGGAGAACGATATCGACTTGACTGGTGAATCTTTGTACGAAGTCTGGGCAATACAATACCAAGTTTTGCCTTCTTTATAAATATTATCCGAATCTTCTAGACACCACATTTTTATAATATTATCATCACCCACTGTAGCACACAAAAGATTTTCCACCTGGTAGTCGTTGGAAAATTTTATGGCTTTAAAACCACCTTCATGCGGCAATTCAATATTTGTGTTTAGAGCGTAGCTAAAAAAAAAGATTAATATAAACGATTGTGCCGAATCGTAAATACTGACTGAACTGCACTGAACAGAATAGATTTGTGTAAAAGTTTTTTCTTATTCTAAAGCGCAAAATTATGGACACGAAGACATTGCGATTATAGGGTCCAAAAAATTAATTTTAAATAAAACTATGTATTTCATTCCCAAAAATATGAGCCTATATTTTTAAAGTTTTCGAAAAAAGCATACACATATCCTATAAGGCAGTAATTAATATGACATCTTAAAGTCATGTTTGCAAAAAAAAAAAAATTTATAAAAACAGAATCCCATGGGTGTCAGAATTAGGTTAGAAAACGAAAAGTAAATGTCGGATTTCTCTCTAATCGGAATAACTTGGAATAAGTATTTCGATTAGAGCGAAATCCGACATTTACTTTTTTTCTAACCTAACTCTGGCACCCATGATTTTTTCAGCTGTCATATTACTTACTGCCTTCTTGGATATATGTATTCTTTTTTCAAACTAAAATATATAAGGAACATCAAAATTATTTTTTATATATGTAAATTTGTACACTTTCTTGTAAAAATTGATGACTGGTATAAAAACAGGGTTTAAATTTATTTTTATTTTTTAGCATATTCCTCGATAGTATAGTGATTAGTATTGCCGCCCCTTCATTATCAGTAAATTTACTTACTTTTGAGTCGCCTCATCATATTTCCAAAATTTTAAACGTAATTCTGGTAAATGTTCTTCGTCATTAAACACTTCACCAGTAGCCATCCAGTCAATATTAAAGGCCGCCTTAGTAACACGAATATCATAAAGAACCCTATCACGTTCCTTTGATAGTAAATTTTGATTAACAATATTTATCTGAAATAAATAAAAATTGTATTTACTTTTTCAGTGAAACTTTTTATATACCCTTAACATACATTATACAACAAACTTTTGGTGTATGTGCTATAAAATTGCAACGATCCAGAGCGACCGTTTAAGACCAATGTGTTGTTGCGTGGATTTAAGCATAAGCCTGTAGGAAATTTAAAGCTTTCGGTATTATCGTCAGCTATATATGTGAATTCTTGCAAATTTTGATGAATTTGTTTTTCAGTGCCATATAATTGTACACTGTTATCAACAGTACATATTGCTATTTTAGTATTATCTGGGCTAACTGCTATATGACATATATTGGCCACCATACGCGGTAAAAAATGTCGTAGTTCAGGTCTTTCTACGTGCCATTTTACCATGACAGCTTCTTCTCCACTACTGTAAAAATTTGCACCAGATACAGTAAAGCAAAGGCTAGTTATTTTTGTATGATGCCAATGATATAAGCTCTGGAATATAAAAAAAATATATATATTTTTTGAATTAAAAGTTTTCAATGATAAAAAAGTTTTTCTATCAGAACTTACAGTTTTCACTGTTTTATTATTTGTAAATTCCCGCCATAGAAAAATTTTTCCGAGTTCATCTCCCGTGGCTAAACATTCCTCCGACGGATGAAATTGCAGGGCAGTGATGGTCTTACTGTGAGCATTCATTAATCTTGAAGGGATTTTTTTTTATTATTTAGCCTTTTTGTTGCCAAAGTTGTATTTTACTTACCTAATCCATGACCAACGTTTATAGTTCACAAAAAATACATAATGACCCTGGGCTAAGACAAGATAAGGAAAATTTTTAGTATCTACTGTCACTAGGGGTATCTTCATGCTGTAAATTAGATGAACCAAAAAATTAAATCAATTATTGTTTTATTCCCTCAAAAATGCACTCACGTCAATCTTAAATCACAAGGTACATTAATGTAAACCTTTTGTTCACGATCAAAAATCCGCCATTGAATTGGTTTGGTGGGTACTTTAAAGCAAACAAATGCATGGGGCAAATTAGATTTTCCATACAAGTTAAGGAGTTTGAAATTTGTCACTAATGCGGTTTTTTCAGTTATAGGGGGCAGAAGTGTGGTTTTCTGCAGTGCGCCCGTTTTCCAATCCCACGAAAAAATTTCGCCAGATTCACTACAGGCCACCAAAATGTTATCGTTTTGTAATTCAAATTCAAAATTTATTAGTGGTAAGGTGGAGCCTACCAGTTTTCTTACGAACTGTCCACTTATGGTGGAGTAAACATTGACGTCATTTTTGGCCATAAACAACAAGTGGCTGTTAAGGAAATCGATTATTATTTAAACAATTTTATGTATTTTTTGTGTGTTCTACTTACTCTCCACTTCTGGCATATAATGGTTGGTGTTCTAAAAGGTTTCCTCCAACCAAATATTCAAACTTCAAATTATCATTTTCCTCATTTTCAAAATCCATATTGTTTGAAAAAGATTCTTGTGTTAGACAGTGTAAAATTGCTTACATCCGCCAAAATAATTACGGAAAGTGTCACCTTTTTCGTATTATTGCTACAAAAACTTATATTTTCCACTCAAATTTTTTATTTTTAGCAATTATAATTTAAATTGAAATTAGATTTTTTAAAATCTACAATGTGTTACTGCACGTGTTAATGTTCATGTAGTGTTTTTAATGTAATGACAACTAGAGGTGGTATTTACTAAATAATTATTAAAGAGTTGCCAGATATACAAAATATATATAAATAATTTTGGTCAGGCATGTCACACAATATTGGAAAACATATATTAATTAAAATTTTATATGTCAATATATAAATTTTTAATAAAAGACACAAAAACTGAAATTGTTATTTAATATTAAAAACTATTGTTTCTTTACTCTACTTCACCCTGTCAAAAAAGGCGTCGGCAGAATAGTTGTTTGAAAATTTGTTTTTCTTTTAGATTAGGCAGACACAAGGCAGACATGATGTTCATGTTTAGACTAATCAAAAGTTTCTTCGTAGTGTTAGTATAATAAAGACATTGTATTTTAATAAATTTTAATTTATTTTACTCAATTTAATACATTGTTTATTTATTTACACTTAGTAGATAATGATGTATTCAACTATATCATTCATGATATATACGAAAGCTGTGTACTATAAAACGTCATAATATTAACCAGCTGTTTAAAAAACAAATGTACACATATGTATGTATGTACATATATATATATATATATTAGATCTAGCTGGCCGAAAAAAAGGTAAACAGTAATTTTTGCAAAAATATAAATGAAAAAAATCAATAAATTGAAATATTTGGCATCAAAAACTTTTCATAAACCGCGATAATAAAATATTTTTTTTTTACAAAACAAACGCGGCCTGGAAATTTAAACTTCAGTAGACAATCGAAAAAGAACACGTATCATAAGCAGCTTGTTATAAAAATAGCATTTACAAAGCCACGAAGGCAGCTGAATGTGTTTAACCATAGCAAATAAAAAATCTTTTACTAATTATTTGTCTAAAAATTTGTGCTATATATCACGAAAACACGTTTAAGCGAAAGGTCAAAAAATATGAAATTTTTATGGTTGTTGTTACTGATTAGCAGCTTTTTTATTGCACCGGCAATTGCTGCTGGGAATAATAAAGATAATAATCTGCAAGTTATCTATGCTGTTAATGCCGGTGGTTATGATCATATTGACAAATACAGTATACATTATGAACCAGATCCTTTGAATGTGGGCACCGCGTCCGATTACGGCAATAATTTAATGATTATTGGCCGAGTGCCTGAACAAGATGAGGTCTTATATCGCACAGAACGTTATCACACTGCCACTTTTGGCTACGACTTACCCTTGGAGGGAGATGGGGAATATGCTTTGGTGCTAAAATTTTGTGAGGTTTACTTTAATGAGCCAAATATGAAGGTAAGTTGTATTTAGAATGTCTAAAATTTTAATTCATTAATATTTATTTTTTTAATATATAGATATTTGATGTAGTGCTTAATCGCAAGCACGAAGTGGTTTCCAATCTTGACATTTTTGCTGAAGTAGGTCGAGGAACAGCGCATGATGAATATATTTATTTTAGGGTGGCTCGAGGGAAATTACACTATAAGGAAGAAATTTCCGATATACGCAATAATGTGGTGCGTTTGGAATTTATTAAGGGTTCCTATGACAACCCTAAAATCAATGCCTTTGTATTGGTTAAAGGCGATGTCAGTAGGATCCCTAAATTGAAACCTCTGCACTCAGAAGCCGCCACACAAGATATAGACGAAAATGAAAATGTTGAACCATCAGTTACTGCAGCCAGCAATACAAAGAAATCATCAAACGATAAAAGGACAACAGTAGAGAAAAAAATTCCTACACAACCTGTAGAGGAAGATAATACCCTAGTAACCGATGAGGAGGAAGATGATTTTGATTTAACGTTTACCGATAACCATAAGAATAGTAAAACTAGTGGTCCCCGTCAACCAGATCCCTATACTGTAGATGATTCTATGGTTTTGATGCCAGTTTTTATAACGATTTGTTGTTTTCTACCACTACTCTTCTGTCTGTGCAAATTATGAGCTGACTGAGACAATTTGAATGAACTAGCTTTATTTAAACATCGATTTATTTCATTTGCATGCTGTAGTGGTAGGGCCGGCATAACAGCGGGCTGTATTTGCGGCTTTTTATGTTCATTGTTTGCTTCTTTTTTTTATTAAGCGCAAATTTTTATTGTGTTCTGAAGAGTTCGAGAAAAAAATCAAGAAAAATTAACTTTTTAAAATTTTCCTTAAATACAATTTTTTTTAACATTTTCGATAGAGAGGGGTGCCGATAATTTTTATGAATTTAGAATTTATCGCGTTATATTTTTTCGAACTCTAATTGCATAAAACGAATAGACTTTTAATTTAATATCATTGTTGTTTGGTTAAATAATAATATGACAATGACTTTTCCTAAGTACTTAGCAATTAGTTCTAAATTATTTTTAGTATATAAATAATTAAAAAGAAAAGTTCTTAATATATTATGTTCCTTAATAGGGTTTGTTTAAAAAGCACAAATTTTATAAATTATTTGACTTATATTACATTATATACAGATTATCTAGTTTGTTTTGTTTCTTCGATTTTTATTGTTTTTTGTTTTTAATTTATACAAAATTTAATTTAAATTTAGCTAAATAAATTAAAAGAAAAAACTAATGTTAAATAAAACAATTAAAAACAAGTATTTTTATTTGCTTTCCTAAATCTCCAGTTTTGAAAAATATTGTGGAAAATAGGCCAAATTATTTAAAATAGTTATGGTTACAAATTTGAAAATACATAGTACTGTTTCAATACTAATTAAAGGGACAACGCCGGATGTATGTCCTTTCTAAAGCACTGATTATATAAAAACACTTTCTCAGTTATAGCATGGGAGTACATTTTGTACCGATTGCATTGCGAAATTTATGAAACATCTTTTTCTTTAAAAATCCAGAGATAATCAGCCCTACTATGACTGGCGTTGTCGTGTCGATTATGGTTTAACGCGACAGAAAAACGACAAAGGTACCATTCATTTAACATAATACCAAAATCTTCTTTAAATGTATTATTTACCATTAAACATTTTTAAAAATCTTTTGCCATTTTTATTTCTATTTTATTGAATTTTCCAAATTAATAATACCATATTAATATGTATGTATTATTAAATAAAAAACAAATTTTTTTTTTTTGGAATTTTTTTTTTATTAAATAACAGTTTTAAGAGTTTTTAATATCAAAATGTTATGTTTAAATGAAATGAAATATTTAGGAATAAATCGCCAAACTGGCAAAATAAAAAGTTGAATGAAAAAGAATAAAAACATCAAATGATGATAAAAACTTAATTTTAAGTACGACTATGAAGCCACAATTTGTTTTCTACCCGCACAATGGGCACCACACAAAACAATGTCGGCATATATTAAGCGATCTCGACTAAATACTAAATTCTTGATATTTTGAAAAGTAGCCATGGCAGCACGTTCCAGTATCGCGTCACTAAAACACAATTTGCCACAAGCACATTTGGGTGCCTCCGTTAATAGGTCAACTAGAATCCAAGGCAGACAGACTGCAGAATAAGGCAGTTTATGTTGGCATACAGAGCGTGAGGCTAGCAGCCACAAAGGTGGGGCTGTGTGAAGATTTTGTACTAAGTTGCGATAATTTCCACCGTTTTGCTCCAAATCGTATTCTTTTTGTGGTTGAAAGTTATTGCCCCATACATCTAACATTTCTAGACGATTATTGTTAAAGGCTGCCGGCAGCGACTCTAATTTATTTGAAGACATATGCAAATAACGTAAGCTGCGCATGCGCCTTACGCCAAAGGGTACTCTTTTTATAAGATTGTCATTAATTTTTAAAGTGACCAGTTTTTCTAATTTTATTAACACTGGAGGGAAATATTCTAATTTATTTGCCGAGAGATCTAGTTCTCTTAATGAATCTTGCAAATTTTTACCATTCAGCCATTTCCAGCAATTTTTCTCACCTAAATTGTTGCTATCTAGATGCAGCTCAGTTAATTTTAAATGACCCATTTCATTAGGAATCTATATAAAAAAAAGCAAAAATTGTACAAAAGATATTTGCAATAACATTTTTCATTGCTAACCTTTTCTAAAATATTAAAACTTAAATTTAATTTAGTCAAGTTCTTTAAAGAACATAGTTCGAATGTCACCCTACACAGTCGTATACCCGATATTTTCAGCGACTCTAGAGTCCTAGGAAATCCTTGAGTCGGATAATTCCCTTTGTTGTAAATAGTCATTCTTTTTTGTGGTCGCGACCTTGCCGGTATTGCCGTAGCTGCTGCTATATTCATTTTTAAATTCACCGACTCTTTACCCTCCAATCCCAATTTAAGCGTTTGGAGGAAGCCCTTTAACTGTATAGGATCGCATTTTATCATTAAATCATCAGGTGGCTGTTTAAAGCTTATAGTGGCTTTACCGTCCTTCAAAAATTTTGTAAACATTTTTTCTATGTTATTCTTAACTTTATAGCGTTTGCCCATCTTATTCTGAGGAGTAAAGTGTACGATTTCCAGATCCTTTTTACTACTTCCATTGTTGTCTTTGGCAGTGGTATTAAAACCCACCGCCAAGGTGGCTTTAACCATTCGGGGCGCCTTGCTCGTCTGTGTCTGACGATTTATTGTTTGTGTTTCGCACAGTACTTTCATCTTGTTTAATTATTTCGCCTTTATTCCATTTGCTGTTGTATTTAAAGAGTCTTTTACAACACGGACTTTTTTCTTTATTATTCACAACTTTATAAGAGATTATTGGGGATCCACCTAACCATAAAATAGATTTTTTGCGTATAAGCAAAAAAAACGCCTTTCAACAGATTTTTGTTTTGAAAAATGTCAAACAATTTTTGTTGTTCTTTACATTTCCCACTTTCCAACGAGCATTTATTTAACAAGGTGCCCTTATGAAAACAGCGAAAATTGTATTTGGTTTGTTAACAATACACTAGTTGCGTTTTTTAATTGTTAATATGTTTAGTCTGTGGTTAATATGTATTAGTTGTAGATTTGTGAATATGTACTATGTGATATGTGTTAAACAGGAGAAAAATGCGTACTATATTTGCAATATTGCGTTCGCCGCTATAACGCCGCCAGCTTTTAAAATAAAACACGCCTTTGCCTTTTATTGATGGTGATTTTGATCAATATGCCTTGAATTACATATATATTTTCGGATACATTAAACGCGTGTAAAACAATGGTAAAAACAAATTATTACCGTTAAAACAATTTATGTTTTTGCTGTCTAAACTGATACAACAAAAATAAGTAAATTTTTATATAAACTTTACCATTTATAAAAGCATATAAAAACTGGATTAACGTTGACATTCCTGTTTCTCTTTCCAACAAGAAGCATTTATAATTCTTTAACATAACAGTAGCTTTCAAACTAAAAATACAATGAGTGAAGCCAACAAACCAAAAAACAGTGTTCATACCTACATACATATTCATTTACTAAATTCAAAATCAGTTAACGTTTTTACTAGCAAGTTATTTAAAAAGACAAGGCGGCAAATATAAATGTTTAAATATAAATTATATAAATTGTTATACTTGTCCCTTTAACATTAAAGCTTTTTGTAAATATTTCTGTATTTACAACGAAAGCATTAGTACGTACTAAATTTATTATATGAATGTGCCAATGGCTTTCAAACTATATTAACAATGGTTATTTAAGAAAATAAGAATAAGATACAGTGGGGAGCACAAATAACCACATGTTTGTGCACTTATTGCATAAGCATATAATGTACATATATAATTAAGTACATTAAACAAAAATATGTTTCCTTTATTCTAAAAAAATAAAATAAAACGAAAACAACTCGCATCTTATACAATAATAATATATGTTTCTTTACGATTGACCCAAATTTTTGCTGGGTAGATATTGTTAAAAGCTCTGTGAGAAAAAATTTGTCGAAAACCAAGGTTCAAAAAAAAAACACACTGAATAAAAATCTCGGACATAAAAATATAAAACACAGGTCATCAACACACATATTTTTATTTTCATATCAATTATCTTTAAAATTTTGTACGATACCGATCACGAACATAATTGTTTTTTGTTTTAATATTTGGTTGCATACACGTATGTACATGTACAATTCACATATTGTTCGATCGCAACACACTTCAACCAACACAGGCTTAAGTGTAGCTGTACTTTAAATTCCTGAACTAACTTCTTTTAAAAAGAAATTTTATTAAAGCCTTTTTTAAATTGTAAAACATCTTTTGAGCCCAAAAAAGAAAACAAAATTAAATAGGACTTTATCGGTTTCATACAAAATAATATTAAAAAAAAATATTATTTGTTTATGTACGAACATGTATGCATACAAACATACATAAATATTTGCCATTTTTCAGATTTTATTTCTTAAGTAAGACTATTTTAGTGTTCTTTTTTTAGTTCATATTTTGTAACCCCTTTCCCCTTTCCTAAATGACAAATCAAAGTAAATATTTAGCATTTATTTTTTATTCATTTTGATTTTCTTATTGATGACATTGAAAAGGAAAATTCAAGGGAACACAAACCCAAAACCAATCTTTAACCTTATTTAGTCCCCTTTTCAATAGCTTTTTTCTTATATTAATCAAACAATCTGTGTATTTTTTATCCTGTACATGAAATATACATCTGACTGTAAACATACAAACATAGAAAATGCTTTCCCTATGTACTTCAACACAGACACCCACCCACATACTATATACACACATCAAATATGTAAGTGTGTGTGGGCTTACAAACCCAACTATTTGTTTAGTTTCTTTGATTGGATTTACATGCATGTAAATATAAATGGATAAATTTAAGGATATTATTAAAAGGATATTATGTACATATGTACATATGTATGCGAAGTCAATGTTTGCGTGTACTTACGTTTGTGTGCTAAAAGTTTAATACAGACAACTTAACAGTGACACTTGAAATCAAGTAGAAAATCAGAAACACAAAGACGAATAACAAGATGAGAGTTAAATACGAAGCTACTAAATCAAAGGAAAACACACACAAGTAAAGTAGTAGGATACTTCGCATAAAAAGGACAACGTTTAAATAAGCTCAAACATTCATACATGTAAACAAAACATACTTACATACATACATGCATACATACAATATCAAATCTAAGAAGTCATCTTGTCATAAAAAGGAAACCAATATAAAATTATAATAACAAATAGATAATTTAAGACCATACACTGGATTAGAATCGTATGGTTTAAATTAAAATCAGATAACGACCATAATACGATTTGAAGCCGTAATATATATTAATGATGTTTCAAAGAATGATTTCATAGTTCTATTTTGACCGAAATATTTCGATAAGTTTTATGTTTTAAAAGAAAATTTTGTTTGGTTTATTGAGAAAATAGAAGGATGTAAGAAATTATGCATCTTTATTTGACAATTAGAATTTTTCTTATCTCGACTTAAGATGTTTTGTCAAAAGTTCACATATATTTAAATATGTACATATAACAACGTTAGTCTATAGAATTTCTCTAATGTTGATCGATCAGTCATTCAATTGATTTCTTTCAAAAGCAAAGAAGATAGACTAATAATTCAAATTAACTGAAAAAATGTTTACTTTCCAGGTACTACTTTTTGCCAAACTATGCTCCAACTTTCTAAAGGAAGTTCGTCTTAAATTAAAATCTCTTAAAGTATGCTTCAAGTTTTTTTTTATAAAGGTCTTTTTTATTTATATTTTTTAAATAAAATTAAGTATTATTTATATGAACATTTCGTTTTATACAACCTG
>NDXZ01028366.1:1533-15358 GCA_003055125.1 Paykullia maculata | reverse complement strand
TGGGATTAGCCCATATATGTATAAGTTTGTCATTCCGTTTGTAATTTCCACAGTATTTATTTGCGACCCCATAAAATATATATGTACTTATATTCTGCATCCTTATAGATAAGGTAGTCGATTTAGCCATGTCCGTCTGGCTGTCTGTCCGTCTATCCGTCTGTTAAAATCAAGTTTACCCAGCCCCCGATGTTGTACGGACGCGTTATTGGTATTAAAAACCCAGTAAAATCGCTTAATAACTGAGATAAGCCAATTTTTTTTTCTTTTTTTACATAAAAATTTATTATATTTGTGTGTAAGACATGCCTTTTGGGAAATAAAAAAAATTTCGAGATATAAGCGAAAATTTTTTTTTGAGATATAGGCAAAATGTTTGTTTTTTTTTACGTAAATAGACGTAGTGGAGGGTATATAAGATTTGGAACAGCCAAATATAGCGCTCTTACTTGTTTTTGTTTCAAGTCAGTTTTTAAAAAGAACCAGCTTACCTAACTTACCTAAGTTTTCCAAAAGAAAAAGTTTTAGTAACTTCAAGTAAGAAGAAAAAATGTTTTCTGTATTACAATTTATAGATTTCAAATTTTAATTTGATTTAATATTAGCTATGACCGCATTGCATTGCTAGCTCCAATCAAATAGGTTGTAAAATCATCGTCTGTTGTTTTTTTTTTTTTAATTTTGATTATAACTTACTTATTAAAAAGACAGAAGGGAATAAAAACAATAAAGATATGTGCATGCTAACCAAATTTAAAGAAAAAGTTATTTTGACTTAAGTGCAAAATACCGCGACATTCTTTGAAAGAAAATAACACTTTACAGCAAACATATGTACAGTGGCAAGCATATGTGGTTACATAATTATTGATTATGATTTTAAATGTTTAACAAATTTTTAAAGTCACAGCAATTTTTTCCGTATATGAAAGTAAATCTGGCTATACTATACAAATAAGAAATTTATAACCGATTCTAAAAAAGTCAGTCAATGTATCTATTTTTGCTTCTTTAAGTTCTCTTAATCTTTCAGCACTTACAAATGAGTCAAAACAATTGGAATTTTTATCGTTATTTAAGTTTTTTTTTTTTAATAACATCACAAAAAATAATTTTGCGCAGGCAGCTAACAATTTTAGTAATAAACTGTATCCAGCTTCAAATAAAAATGATAAAAATATCCAATCTAATAGAAAATCAGATTGTTGAATCGTAAAAATAGTGGCCAAGCTCGCAAAATTGCAAAAACATGATTAATTTGCCATCGAACAGTGAATAAAATAAGAAAAAGACGAAATCTTAGTACGCCAGAAATATAAAGAGCATAACAACTTTGTTTGCTAAAGAGACGCTCGGGCCAATAAATGTTTATGATCGACGAAACAGGAAAAACACCAGAACAGCCAGTTAGTGAATGAAAAGTGCACAAATCTTTTTGTTAAATTGGTCTTATTTCAGTTGTAAAGCAAAAAACAGCTCTTTTAGAAAAAAAAATGTGAAAGCACATCTTAAAGTTTTCAAAAAGCATAAAACTTGTAGCGTATACGACCGGGAGCGGGTCATATGGTCAAATGAATCTGATAATTATCGTTTATAATCTGATGGCAAAGAATACTGTCGGTATTGCCTTATAAAAATTAAAAAGGCACCAAGTAAAAGAAACGATGAAACATGGTGAAGGAAGCTTTATGGTTTGGACCTGCTCCACTTAATGGCATCTTCGACCATTAGTAAAGATCAGTCATATATTAAAAAAAGTAGACTACTTTTATATTTAAGGACACAATTTACCCAATTAACACAATTTTATTGGGCAAAGTTCTTACCCAGATGTAAAGGTTTTATTTAAGCAGGATGGAAACTGGCTCTCAAACTTAAAGTTTCCAAAAATTCAAAGGACAGCACAAAGTCCAGATTTTAACCCCATTGAAGATTTTCGGGCTTTGTAATAAACTGCTTGCGTAATAAAATAAGGCTTTAACTTATTTTAATTTAAACCTTGGTCAAAAGTATGCAAAAGCGCATTAAAAGTGTTATTTAAAAATAGAACTTTGGACGAAATATTGAAAAATTTTATTTTATTTCGAAACGTGCGAAAACGAAACGAAAATCGCCCAAATCTTCAATTCTTTAACACTGATACATTTTATTTTGTTTTCTTTTATTTGGTAAGGGTGTAAATACTTTTGCTCGCCACTGTATGTATGTATCTTTATCACCCATCTACATACATACATATGTATATCTATACTTAGGGAATCGGATAACCTGCGAAATTATTAAATCGAGTTTTAAATTATTTTTTCAATGAACCTTTAGAATAATCAATCAATGCCCAGTTGTTGGGCATGACACCACCAATAAAAATAGAAAAAAAATCACTAAGTTATTGGGTTGTTATTAATAAATATATTTATTCTTTGATGTCACTTATCTAAAATCATATTTTATACATGTCTGCTTAAATTCATAAACCATTAAGCATTAAAATTTTAAATTCTACAACCGTGTTTTTACATTTTTTTTCAGCAGACTTGATAGCGCAGCGATGAATGCACCATGGCGCCACAGTATGACTCGTGATTTAGGCAGTGACATGGACTCCATGTTTTCACGTACTGGCGCAACACTGCCAAGAGGTGAATATCACAGATTAAAGAGTAAATTTCTAGATCACTAAAACACAACCAATGTTATTACACAAACAGAAATACCTATAATTATTAAATACTGATATTAATTTTTATTTTTTTTTTCAATCCTCTATTGTAATGTTTAAACAAACAATTAAGTAAAAAAATTATTAGATCTTTCAGTCACCGGCTCAGCTATAAATGCTTTCCTTACCAACTTAATAATTTTCGTACTATTGGGACAAAAAAGTTTGTTCTTTCTTATTCGACGTAGTATAGAATTTATAGCATTTTGACATTTGACCCGCTCAATTTATTTCCCCTCTTCTGCAGTTGTTCATTTTTTCAACGAACTTAATAACATAATTTAATTCTTCAAACGTTTGACGTCTGTTTATAGGGATTTTCGAGAAAATTGATTTCTGCAAATAAAATTTTGACGTTTTATCAGTAAATTTTTTTTAGTTATTTGAAATAAATATGTATGTATGTATGTATGTATGTATGTTTCTGTTATACATATATATTATTATATACTTAAAAAAATCATTAAAAATATGGCTTAGAAGTATCAGATCGGCTATGAAAATTATAATAAGATATAATTATTAAAAATTTCTAACATAAAGAAGAAATGCTATCAGATAAAATAAAAGATAGAATAAGTTAATTTTGAACTGCTATAATTTATCTAAACTACGTCGGGTTTTGAAATAAGTAATATGAGTATCAGAATTTTATTGAATTCAATGATCCTTAATTTTTTATTTTTGTTTTTCTTAAAGTTTTAATTGAATACAAAATTATTTGTTGATGTGGTCAAATATATACAAGTTTAGATTATTTTTTTATTACAAATCGAACATAATGTTTATACTTATATAAATACGTACATATTTATGTATGCATGGATGTATGTATGTATGGAAATGTGTGTATAAATATATTCAGTTACGAGCTATAGTCTAGGTCAATTGTTTCGGGAAACACTAAACAATTTGTTTCCTTTTGCATTGTTCAAAAATGTTTTATATCATATGTGTACTACCAGTTTTTGTTTATTATGCTAAATAACAATATAAACACAACCATTTTTATACCCTTCACACAGCTTAGGGTGGGTCTGTTTGTATGGATGCCAAAAAAAATGAAAAATCGTAGGGGGGGTTAATTGATTCTACGAAGAATTCTAAGCAACTTTGCTCTAGAAACCATAATAGGTCTAAAACGATTTTCGATCGATATCTATAAGGATTCAAAATATACATATGTACATACTTTATGGGGTCGCAAATAAATATTGTAGAAATTTCAAATGGAATGATAAACCTACATACATATTTATACCCTTGTCACCTGTGTAAAGGGTATAATAATTGAAGAAGAAATGCTAATCTATATGATCAGTTCTATTGGCATGTTTCAACTTTGCTGATTGTTAAGCTGATCTTTAATTTAAAAAACCAAGTCCATGTGGCGCTGGTTGTTAAATTTATTTTTCAAGTTTATTGCTGACATGAAAGGATATCGACATTTTTGTGACCCCCAAAATATGTACGCAATTTGTTGTTTGCAAAATCCATTATTGTGGTGTTTATTGATTATTTCACTTTTTTTCTTTTCACTGCAGGGCTTTAAAGGACCAATTTTTAAATCTATTAAATTTAATTAAATCTATTAAACTTTTGACATTTAATTTTTTTATTACTGCTGTTTACTTAATTATTCATTGCTATTCTTACATACATATGTACATATGTACGTAGATATGTATGTATATTATTTAAGCGTGTAGTACAAGTTAGCAACTTGTATCCGTAGCTCCAATTTAAAAACCTTCAAATCTAAGCATCCGTTTATGAAGCTAAAGAAACCGAGCGGCGATAGCAAAGGTTTGTTTAGCATTATAGATGAGAATTTTCAAAGGTGGCACTAAAAGGGGATTTATTTATCACAAGATGACAGTCTTAAGGCGCTCAAAAAAGTCACTAGTTATCACCTTTGTCGAAAAACGGTACTGCTGGGTTTTTAATAAAAAAAATTTTAAAAAGTTTTAAGTAACACTATTCTAAATACATAGTATCATTGTTTTATGTACATATTTCGTCGTAGCTGTAAGTAAATATACATACGTACATAAGTATACAATTGACATAAATACATACATACATTAATAACATATACATAGTATATTTAAATAAAATTTTTCATTTATTTGGAACTAATGATTTAATTATATTTTTGCAAAATGTTGAGCCGGTTAAAAAAAATGCTTTCAAGTTTTTTCTTATAAGTTTTATTATTATTTTGACTTACCAAAAGGAAGTTGTTGTATTTTATTACAAACTGATTTACATATATCACATAAACGAATAAAATAAGCTTTTTAATAGAGTCTAGAGCATCCGTACTGTTGTTATCAGCTAATCATTATAAGATAAGTGCAATATTATATTCGGTTTAATACGACGAGTAAATACTTGCTAAAAATGTTCGTATTCAAAGTTTTTTATACATATTTTTATTTCTAAAAAAAAGAAAAAATCAGAAGTACATACATATTTTATTTTAATAGCCATTTTTTTTTAAGATTTACATTATTGACATGATTTAACAAAAAAAAAAAAAATTTTTAAAAAATATAACGAATTTTTGTCTTATTATAAAATTATGTAAGTTTTGCAAGTACATACTGTTATCTAACAACAGTAGCTTACAGTATATCGTTCTGTACCAAATTTTGAATAAAATCGGGACTACTGTTCAAATTTAATAACAATGTTTGCATAGCTTCAAGAGGATTTTTGTTTTAGTTCTACAGTTTTGTTTTGTTTTTAAATATAAAATAATCAAATAAATAAATAAATAACAATAATAAATAATTAACAATAATTTTATATAAATTGTAAAATTGGCATTTGTTTGACGCTTGACTTGGCTCAAATTATTAGCACTGAAATTTTTAGACCTGGTGTCACAATGCTCCGACCCGAGCACTTTCAAATTTAATTTTTTCATATAAACGATTGTCACTCTAATACACATATGCGAAACGAATCAGTTGCGTGAATATAGTCTGAGCTATTTTTTTAAATCACTTCACTCTGTAGGTGCATTAATTATTTCTTTTTTTAAACCCGTTAACCTTAAAAACTTGTGTGCAGTCAGGCGTTTGTTAATCCTCTCTATATATTTTTGGTGAATAAACAAATACTATTAAAATTTACGCTTGTGTCTGTAGCAGTTGCATTTTGTTGTTACACTAAAAATAAATATAAAATTGCCAATTTAGAACTCGTTTAGTTATTGTCATTTTATTTGTCCTTTTTTAATACAGTTTTTTGAAATTTTAACTTTTGTAAAAACAATTTTTATGCCCTTTACCATAGGTGGCAAGGGTATACCTTTATACAATATTTATTTACAGCCCTTATATGTATCCTTATAGATAGGGAAGGTGATTTGGTCATGTCCGTCTGTTGAGAATCATTGATATCAAACGATCAAAAATATCCCTTAGAGTCTCCCTATTGAATATCTTGAAAACCCGTTAATAAACGAGATGTAAGCAAAAAAAAAGAACAACTTTTTTCCTTTTTTTACACAAAAATTAATTATATATGTGTGTTAGACATAGACATATGCCTTTTGGGAAATTTGAAAAAACAAATTTGGACTAATTGGCCCAGAATCCGCAAAGATATGGGTGAAAAACCTACAGATGAATATGACCAAAAATTTGTATCATAAAAAAATTAAGTTTTCTTAAACGTTAAATACTTTTCGGACATGTAAATACATACATACACTTTTTATTGCAAACCTACACGTAGTGAATAGTATATACGATTTGGTACGGCCGAATATAGCGCTTTTACTTGTTTTTTGTTTCAAATTAAAAATGTGCAGTTTTTTTTAATAAACAAAAACATATGTATGTACTTCTGAAATGTTAAATGTTATGTAACTTAAGTTAAAGACATTGATATTGCTTATCTAGAATAATATTAATACATAAATACATACATACATATTTTGGCAAAATATTTCAAAACAATAATAAAGAAATAAATATGAAATTGTAATACTATTTTTTAAATAAAAAAATAAAAATGAAAATTATAATAAAAAATATATGTATATGTTTTATTTGTATTATTTACACAAAACTGAAGGAATTGTAAATATGTACTTAATTAAATTTGTATATACATACATACATACATATGTATGTACACAATACATACATATATTCTATGGCAATCAATCATCCACAGCAACTAAGTATTTGACACGTACATTGCAATAATGGCCCTGCTATCATAAATTTGTTTTTTATTAAAAAAAAAATACAAAATACAAAATACAAAATATTTTCAATCTAACAAAATTAAAAAATTCTATGTATTGTATGATTTTTTTTTATTCTTATTCTTTATTTAACGAAATTTTATATTCTTTTGCAATATTCATAATAATAATACTATTGCACACATATTACAACAACTACTACTACAACTTTATATACATATATATATATATATATATATATATATACAGTGAACTCGCGGTAATGTGAACTTCCAATATAATGAACTATCCAGTAATGTGAAAACCTATTTTTTTATATTAACGCTCTAAATAGTAAATATTTAATATAAAAAGTGAATTAAAAATAAAAAATCGTTAAGATTGCAATTAATTATATCTTATGTTATAAATACCAAGGGTTTCAATACTTTCTAGAATTTTTAAAGCAAAAAAAAAACAAACAAAAAACACAGTATGTCGATACAAATTTTTACAATCGAAAATGTGAACAAACTAATAAAAACCAACTACCTTGGTTTTTATTAGTTCACATTACCCCGAGTTCCCTGTATATATTACATATATATATATATATATATATGTATATGTATATATGTATGTATACAGATATGTACATATACCAATAAATATATATGTATGTACATACATATATGTATATATGTATATATATTTTTTTTAATTAGAAATGATAACAAAAATATATAAAATTTAAAATACATTCTTACTAATCATTGCAGCCCACATAAACAAAAATAATATTAATATTGAATAATTCAAAATTAATAACCAGACCTGAAATTTTCATGCACATTAAGCACGAAAACAGATCTGATCAATAATAATATAATTTGATTACAGAACTATCCGTTAAAAAACAAAACAAATTTCTGAGTTCTGGGCTTTTTTTAAAAAACTAAAAAAAATATATATAATAAAATAATATATGTACATACATACATATGTAGTTATTTTATACATATTATTTTAACCGAAAAACAAAACAAAAAATGTTTACGCATTTCTAAGTTTTGATTGCTTTTGCAATTTTAATTTTATTTATTTTTTATTATATATACAAACAGCTTTATATGTATGTATGTAGTTGTTTGTACTGTTAAATATGTACATACAAACAAGTATATATGTATCTGTTTATACATACATACGTATATGTAGTTACAAACTATGAAAACAAAAAAATGTTATAGATTAAAAAATGTCCAAAACTTTGAATACGGAGCAAGAAAAATTAAATAATAAAATTGACTACTTATTAACAACAATAAAAAAATTAAAAATTTTAGGTTAAGAAATCAAGTCGGATGTCGTATTAAAGCGAAAATTAATCAATTATAACTCCTTAATTGCTTACAATTGTTTTTGTTTTTGTTATTTAATTTTTATTTTGTTTTTTTTATTTTTTATTGTTACTGTTCATAATAATTTTATTATTTATGCTTTTTACAGCCAATTTTTTCACCGCTCCTTGAAAATCGCATGCCCTTAATAGCTTTCGAGGTTCCTCCACTTGTTGTACTTCTACTACTACCACAACAACAGCAACTAAACCCCCAACAATAACAAGTCTTCAAACAACAAATTCGATTAAATCGCTAAATACCAGTTTTTACATTTTTTTACTCTTTTACACATTTTCATATTTAAGTACAATTAAGAAACTAAATTCATTACACTATGGCACAAATTTCTTGGTCACGATCTAGGTGGGGGTTGTGAACAATTCTTAATTTTAAAGTTTACTAGAACTCCTAACAAATAAAGATTTTTTATATTTTATCGCTAATTGAAAGTGTTGTAAAAATAAAATCATTAAAAAAATATATACAATTTTACGTTCTAAAGTAAAGTTTTGTGTTTTGGCATCGCTGATAGCGAAACGAAATAATGATGAAACTTCGTTCTAGAAGAGTTTAGAAAAAAAAGTTAAAAATACTGTTATTATATTCAATTAGTTTGTTTCTTTTAGACTATTAATTAAAAAAAGTAACAGTATCAAAAAATCGTCAAAAAATGTAAAGGGTTTTTGCATAAAAAATCGTCAATCGCCATTTATGCTAATTTACCCTAAAAATTCGTGAAAATTACGTAAAATCGTCACGTCTAACACCCCTGACTACTACTGTCAATAGAAAGAAAACGAACACACAAGTCAATAATATTATTTAACTATAGAAACAGCTTCTATAAAAGCCAAAAAACGTTTCTTCTTTGTAATTGTAATTGTACCACATGCTTTGTGGGGAAATGTTTTTGATCTAGAGCGGCTGTAAGTCGGGATTTAATAGATTCTACCGATACTTTTGTTTAATTATGGTTAATTTTATGTAAATATGTCATACCTCAAGTAAGGCACGTTTCAAATCTGAAACATTAGAAATATTGTGATTTCGATTGTCCTGTTCTGAGCAGGTATCTGTAGAGCATGTGGGCAGTTCCAGATACATACATACATATGGGTCATTTCACGTCAAGTAGACCAACTTAAAAAATCGATCAGGATAAAATTTACACTGTAGTTAGTCCTATTGTATAGTAGTTTAGACACAATTTTTCAACAAGATCGGTCAGCAACTCTCTGAGTTAGAGGGGATCAAAATTTTACCTTTTGCCCAACCAGGTGTTTTTTCTCATCCTTAACTTCTTATCCTGTAACTTATTACCTATTGCTCTTAGCAAAATTTGTCCAAAATACTTTGGATAGCTATTTCTTCAGTCTTTCCAAAAAAAAAAAAAATTTTAATTTTTTTTAAAAAAGGCCCTTTTTTTGCTCAAAAGAAAGCTTCGAACTTTTCCTTTAAGGCCTTTGTGGTCGCTTAGTGGGATGCGAGTAGGATATCTATGAAAAAAAAATATTTTGTACCTCAAGACAAAGATTTTTCAATATTTACCATATGCACTATTTTGAATTTTTACCTATTTGTGTGTAAGTGTTTCTAAAACCTTAAAAATAAAACTTATACTGAGAAACTAGACAAATTAACCTTTCCGACGGTATGTAACATACCTAACTAAAATTGCATACCCCAGATACTGTAATACCAACAATATGTTAGCCTCAGGAATAAAATCTTTTTTTTTTTGCTATAGAAATGTTGAAAAATTAAATTTTAGGTATGTTACATACAGATTGTCGTTGCATAACTAAAATTTAAAAATATTTTTTTTTATTTAAATTTATCCATAAAAGCGTTTATGTTATTTTTCTTTAATTTTGGTTTGTAAAAAAACAAATTTTTTTAGCTTTTCGGTTAATTTTTGCTTAATAATTTGCTATACATACATATATGTACATATGTTTAGTGCCCAATTAAAACTACCATGAAGTTTTGAACCCAACTTACGCACTTTATTACAGCTGGTGATAGGGGCAGTGGTTAGTGCGAATTTTTTTTTTACATATTTGTTGTTATTTTTGCAACAACATTTTTGCACTTTTGCATTTTACAATACAGATACCTTTATTAACTTAGTATTGATCCTACAAGAAATCGTTTTATTACGTATGTATGAAGCTTTTAAAACCAACTGTCCCGCCACAAGAACAAGAATGTGGGTTTGTCAAATTTTCAGTGAAAATTTAAAAAAATTTTGTTACTTTATTTTAAAGCCCATAAAATGTTATATAAAAATTGTCTTAGTCGAAGCTCTCTTCTGCTTTAGTTTAATTAAAACAAATAACTTATTAAAAAAACCTTGTAAACTTGACAATATTTAACCACGCCTAGTTTGCCCACTTTTCGACCAAATCAAAAAAGTTGTTTCCCCTTTTTTCTATCATATAGGACAGCAGGACATACTTGTTTCCTTCTGTGAAGAGATGGTTTGAAATTCCTCGTATGTATGTATGTACATACATATGTGTGTTTGTTAAACAATCGATAGAAAATTGTTAATTTTATTATTTTGTTTTTAATCAAATATTTATAACATTCATTAACTATTTTTAGATAAAAGACATTATGTATTTTTGTATAATAATCATATCTGCATATTTACAAACATTTAATTATTTCATTAATATCTTAATGAAAAAGTAAAAACTAAAACTTATTTATTGTTATGTTTTGTCTTCCAAAATAAAAAGTATAAAAAATAAAGAAAACATTTTTTTATCTAATACCTACCAATAGACTTTAAAATTTTTGTACCGTTGTTTGCATGAATTATTTATTTTAATAAAACTGTTCTTTTTTGCTAATAATGTTGTTTGCTATGTTTTAATATCATTCATCGACAATTGGCTTAATATCATTCGGAGAGATGATCAAGCGTCTCTTTCGACTCATTTACAATTCTTTTAGTTGTTCAAAGCAAATTAAAATTGATGGTAAGTAATTATAATAGATATGTACATACATATGGATGTACATTTTTTCTAGATATAAAATTTTTAATATACATACATACATATGCACATATGTATGTACATATGTATTTATGTATAGCATACAAAGATTTATTTTATTTTTACACATACATATGTACATATATACATATCGTCATCTAAAATCAAAAGGCCGTAACAACCAAAAAATTCAAAATAGTCTTTTTAATTGATTATCAAAACACTTTACTCATAACTACATACATACATATGTATATGTTCTAAAATACCGATTTTATTAATGTAAAAATTCAAAAGCCAAAACCAACAAGTAAATAGTCTTAAGTTTAAAAGGTTTTTTACTTCTCCTGTAAAAGAGTAAAAAGTGTACTTATGGCCTTTTGCATTTTAGGTGACGATATGTATGTACATACATACATACATATGAAGAAATTAACATCAAAATTAAAAGCAAATTAAAAAATAAAAAACTGCTTGGATTAAATGCACATTGTAGTAAGTTTGATCAGCCAACAAATTAACCGAAAGGAAATCAGGGTTGTTGCTTTTATCGAAAAGTTGCAATAACCGACCACTAAAAACTTAATATAAAAAAAAAAACACACCACAATTTAACTTAAATTCATTTATTTTGCAAAATTAAAAAATTTATTCCTTATACCTACATACATACATATGTTAATAAACATTTTCTAAGTGCCAATCCTGCGTGAGAACAAAAGGGTAAAGAGATTAAAATAATAAAAAAAGTATCAGCGCTGACAGTATCAGTGTGGAAAACGTTTTCAAGATGGGTTGTTAGGTGATACATTAAGTACTTGTTAAAACTACGTTTCTGAACAAAAAAAAAATCACAGAGAGAAAATTGCTTGTACATCATACATACACATACATACATATAGCGGAAAGAGCGATAATCGATGTTTATTGTTTGCAAGGATATTGCTATCGGGCCATTGTGCGGGAAATTGGGCAAAGTCAAAAATCTGGGCTCGGATACTTAAAAGATATTAAAAACTATAAAACCGAAAAGAACAAAATCTTGAGATATGCGTCAAACTTGAGTAACAAAAAATCAGATATTTAGGCAAGTATTTGAAAAAAAGTTGTGAATACCTCAAATAAAATAAAAACCGCCGCTGAATAATGCACGCAAAGAAAATCGATTACAGTTTGCTAGAGAGTTTGGGACATTCAAGTAAGAGGTCATGTTAATGTTGTCGTACTGTGGTTTTAAGTTACGAAAATAAATTTAAATTTGAGGTCCTAGATGGCAACAATTATTGTTTAAACGATAAGAGAAAGGGGAGCTATTTTTTTATCGCCATCACAGTAGAGAGGTTAGAGCCGTTTTACGGCAAAATCGATTTAGAATTTTAAAGTGCAGAATGGGCTTCATTTGTGGTCTTGGGCCTACATGAACAATTAAAAATATATTTTTTTTGTTTTGTTTTAAAAAAA
Source organism: Paykullia maculata (assembly GCA_003055125.1). Classification (NCBI taxonomy): domain Eukaryota; kingdom Metazoa; phylum Arthropoda; class Insecta; order Diptera; family Rhinophoridae; genus Paykullia; species Paykullia maculata. The sequence goes on along the minus strand of NDXZ01028366.1, from coordinate 2,566 downwards.
TTCTACTAAAATTTTTTTGTAAACTTTCTTCTGTTTTGGAAGTGAATTTTTTTAGGGATAAAGCTAGGGATAATAGAAAAATGAAAAGTAAGAAATTTCAATTTTATTTAAAGTTTAAGTTGTAAAATGACCCATTTTAAATTTAAATTTGTTTAACTGTAATCATATGAACGGAAAATGTTTTTTAAAGAACATTTAAAATACTGTTGCATTAAACTTTAATATTGTTGTTGTTATTTGTGTAAATAGTAATTCTAGTTATCTGATAGATCAGGGGTGAGCAACATTTTTTTATTTTTTGGGCCAATCGAAATTTTGAAATTTTTTGGCAGGAGGCCGCAGACAAAATAACACATTAATCAATTATAAAACCTTATATATTTAATAAACATAATAGAAAATACATACATATATGTATGTATGTATGTAATAGAAAATTTGGAGAAAAACAAAACACTCCGTAAAATGTAATTAGGCTCTGCCAAATCTTATATACCCTTTACCACGTGTAGATAATATATAATAAGAAATGTATGTACCTACATATGTATGTAGGTATTTACATGTCCGAAAGGTTTTATGTCCAAACAGGTTTTTCGCCCATATCTTTGCGAGTTCAGGGCTAATTAGTAAAATTTTTTTCGAATGACCTACACACAAATAAAAATAACAAACATATATGTGGATTATCCAATAGCTGCAAAACATAAATTTTAGTGGAAAAAATTTAAAAAAAACAGTCGTTTTAAATAATACCGATTTCTCAGGAATATTTCCAAAACTTTAATACCACATACGATTCTGGGTAACCTGTGTGGGCGAGTTCCCTTTCTACAAATATTGTTGAAATTATAAATGGAATGACAAACCTATGCACACCCCTGCCCTAGGTATATTAAAAAGTGTTTGGGCTTCTGGGAAGTTTGGGTTCAAACGGCTTACACTCAATATGTTAGAGATAAATGAGCCGTTTATTTTGAAAGTGGCATAAGTCACTTTTTTTTAAGTCGAGATTTTTTTTAAAAATGAGAAG
>NDXZ01028340.1:0-10816 GCA_003055125.1 Paykullia maculata | reverse complement strand
ACCAGCAGCAGCAGCAACATGTCAATCAAAAATTGACAAATAACAACACCAAAAACAGCAGCAGCAGTAAAAATAACAACAACAGTCCAATTAATGACATTAACTATAAAACGATTTTAAATCACCATAAAACTCAACCACAACAACAACAGCAACATTATTTCTCATCACAGGCATTAACATTTAATAACATAAGTCCACGGACGACAAATTCATCAGAATACTCTGCACGATATCAGAGCATTAATGTTACTAATGAGGCAACAGCACTTGGACATAATTTTCACCAAAAATCAACGAATCAAAGGCTAAAACGTAGTGATAACTTAACAACAGTAACCGCAATTTATGCTGATGTTTTTCCCAACAGACCATCAATGTCAATATCATCGTTGTCTTCATTTACATCGTCAACGGAAGGACAGAAACCGAAACAGAAACAGCAACAGCAACAATCGTACAATTTCATATCGACTGCCAATAATAAGGATTCTTTTAATGCCAAGAATCCAGTGATAACTAAATTATTGAAAAGGTAATTAATCACATTAATCAAACACATATACATACAAATATTTAAATATACGTACATATGTACATACATATATTAATGAGCTGTAGTATATTGGCACAAAAAATATAAAGCAGCTACAAATTTTAAATTCACTCATATTTCATTTCAGCAATCGTTGATCGAAAAATTAATGGCTTTAAATATTCAAATTTTTTTATAGGTTTTCGGAATAGAAAAGGAAAATTAAATTTTTAATTTTTTTCTCTGACCAGCAAACAGAATGAGTATTTTTTTTCTAAATGGCAAAAAAAGAGTCTGTTGAATCATTTTATGCACAACACAAAGAAATAGTCATCTTAGACTGAACAAAGTTCAGAGTCTCAAATTCAAACCATCTTTGTTTTTTTCCCCCCGGTTTATAAATATTATAGCGTCCAAACTGTAAAGCCGACTAAAATATAACGAGTTCTTTCATATCGAATCAAGAATGATAGAAAACAAGATTGCGCATGTTCCTCTCTGTTTACAAAAATCAGCTGCTTAATGTCTGACGTTTCAAAATGCAGAAAAATACAGAAACTACATGAAAAAATTGTTAATTTTATAGAGATTGTTTAAAAAAGTAAATAAAAAAGTGATAAAAGTTATACATTTTTTTACTACCGGAATGCACAATCTTGTTTTCTATCATTCTTAATATTGAATCTGGCTTAAATTGTTCAAATTAATTTTTGTCTTTATCAAGTAAAGAGAAAATAAACAGATCGAGTTTAAAAGAGAAAGTAAAAGAACATTTTAAATTTTGGTCACCATTAAAAATGTGGGTTAAAAAGACGATCATAATATTCACCACTAAAAACACCGATAATCAAGCTGTAGCTGGGTTAAAAAATATAATTAATTATATTTGTGGCGGGTAGTTTGCCTTTTTACGTTATTCATAATTATTACAACTTAAACATTTTTTCTTTATAGATTAGAAATTTAAAAATGAACTTGAGCCAAAAAACAAAACAATATAAAAATGAAAGCCTTTACCCTACGGTCAATGACCAAAAATATATATGTACGTTAGTCAATGACCGGGTGACCCTTTGTACTTGTTTATACGTTTGTTTGTACCGTTATATTAAGAATTATGATTTCGCATTAAATATTTTTAAAAACAACTTTGTTGTTCTAATCCGTTTTAACTTTTCATACTATATCACATAAAAATACATATCACATTCTGCTTTTTGCAGAAGCTCAATTAGCCCAGCTTTATTCAAATGTCTATATGTTATCCAAAAGCTGCAAAATATTAGGGTTAAGGTGGTTGTCATTTTTTGCTTATATCTGATTTGATGGATATTGCTAATTGTCAATATAATATTTTTAAGGGAATATTTCTAAAAATTTGATCCCTTATACAATTCTGGACGACCTATGGGAGCTACAAAAACTTGATTTCACTGTACGGATACAGGGGTACCCGGTCATTGACTGGCGTAGGTGCCGAATGCTAAACTGTTTTACACATTGATCTAATTAATAATATTTTTTTTTGTTGTTTAATGTTTATAAACACCTTAATTGCGAAGAACTTTATTATTATAGAATTGCGAGCATTTTTAAGTTGAAAAAGGGTACCCGGGTACCCGGTCATTGACCGTAGGGTTAAAAAAAATAATTTGGTAAAGTAAATCAAACCACAGCTTTCACTATATTTTTTTCAATAAAAATATGGTGAACAAATCTTTGAAATCTTTTTCACAATAACAAATGGTTAGTCAGAGCTTAATCATCTTAGAAAATAACATAAAATTTAATAAATCACATGTTTTCCACTTTATTTCATATTAATATTTTTGTATTCCAGATCAATACGAAAAGATTTCGAATTTCGTAAGCGACGTAGAATACGACCCTGCCTAAGTGTGTGCCAAACAGTAGAGCAAAAATGTCCATATCTCCTGCCAGCCGATCGGGCACCATCATTTCCAACACAATACGCCGGTGAACCAACATTTCTGTGTTTAGGTATGTTAAATCAATAGATTTTACACGAACAACATTTATTAACTCTAACAAACATCTAACATTGCAGATTATAATGTAGGTGAAACGGGCGAACAAAAGGTAAAAGCTACCCATGGGTCCAGTGAATGCTGCTACACCTATTGCAGTAACTCAGCTGATGGCATTTGTACATACTGTGATGATATGTGGGACAAGACAGAAGTCGAAAGGGAAATTGAAACTTTAGGCGAGAAAAGAGAAACGAAAGTTTTCAACATAACAATGAAGGCAAAGGGACGAGGCGAAAATGGAGCCGCAATTAGGGTGGAAACTAAGATACAGCAAAAGATAGGTAAAGATAGGAATGGCCTTAAAATGTCCACTGTTGCCATAACGGTACGCAATAATACCACCTTTGAAAACGCCACAAGACTTGCCGAACGCTTACAGTATTATGCCTATTGTGATGGGGTATTTTATTATGATGACGATGCTGATGACATGCCCGCTTACTCTAAATCGGAAAATTGCGGGGCGTTGCCACCAGTGCAAAGTCGTTGTTCCATACCCTACTATGCCAGCAATTATATGTCATCGGCCGATATGTTGGGATCTTATCGCAAACATAACGAAGCTCAAAAACTGCTAACCTGGCTGAGCACTCTGCTGTGTCTGTGGTCCTGTTATAGTGCTCGTTCTATGAATATGAAACGCTACAATAAAGACAAGCGATATCAACAGAGCGAGCAACAGCAGCAACACATTATATCTAAAACTGCCTACGCGGGGGAAAATATGTGCCAGAGTTGTCAGACTCGAGAAATCATGCAAAGTGAGGGAAACTGTAAAAAGGTCATTAAACTGTGGCATGATGACAACAAGGAATGTAGAATTATTATAATATACTGGCTGAAGAAAGTTGAAGCAACAAAATCAACTATAGAAAATACAAAATTTTCTAGAGAGAAGTATTTGCTAGAGAAAAATTTCAGATATATTCTACATAGTACAAGTGTTCGGTTCAATTTGAAAATCTTAGAAATTCCCTCATTAATTTTACTAATTAATTATAAAGAAATTTTACTATTATTATTTAAAAAGAGACAAAAAATTAGAAAACGAAAAATAAAGAAGTTTCCCAACACAACCAAAATCTCAAGAGGAAAAATATGGGCTGAGTCAAGATATTTCAGAAGATACAACAACATGAAATCAAAACCAAAGGAAATAAGTTTTAATTATAAAATCTATTATAATTATTATTATAATAATAACGATTATTATTATTATTATTATTATTGTAGTTGTAGTCAAATACTTAGTTGCAGCTGTAAGGAAAACATTATTATTATTATTACTTATAATAGTAATTATAAATATATATTAAGGATATTTGAATATTATTTTAGTACTTGTAATTTTAAAAATCATACCAAACACTATAAGAATAACATCAAAAAGAAAAACGACAACAGAATGTCGCAAATGAAAGTTATTTATAAGAAAATCTCTATAATTATATTAAATACTACCACATCAGCAGCAGCAGCAGCAGCAGCAACAACAACAACAACAACAACAACTCATATATTTATAATATATTCTTATAAAACCAGTAACAAAACAAATTATTGTAATTATAATTACAATTATTGTAATATTATAACTATTATAATAATAAGTTATAATATTAGCAAGAGCAGCAGTAACAAAAAAATATTTATTAATTTTAGTTTAACTTCAAATAATAGTCATCATTGTCGTCTTGAACATCATTATTATTATTACAACTACTACTACTACCACCACCACAACTTCTATGAAAAATGTTATACTGATACCAATTATTATTATTATAATAATAATAATTTTAAAATTAAATTTAAGTCAAACAACCATATGTTAAAAACCAAATCCATTTTATTACAAACATCAACGTCAACGTTCACAAACACGTTATACGAAATGTTAATAATAAATATGATCGACCAGATCATGACGCTAACGATAATGACAACATTTTTCTTTATGTTAATAATGCCGTTATTGTTTAAGTCATTTTTAAAAATAAAATACAATAATAATCATCATATGAAAAATATTAAATGTAATCTTAGTCCTAGTCCAAATACTAGTTATAATAGTAAACAAATATATTATCGTTATATTTATTTTTATAATTTTAATACAAACGATTGGTGGCAACGGCGACGATGGTGGTGGTGGCGGCGGCGGCAACGACCATTTTCGGCCCAACACATGGTAGCACTTATTTATCACTATGCCACAGAGTGCGCAATGTTAAACGGCGTAACCAGTCAAGAGAAGAGTTGTCATCATATATTATTATAGTGGTTTGTTAATATGTGTTTAATTAATGATAATTAGAATTTAGAAACCTATTTTTAACATTTTTTCTATGAATTTTCTATACACGTATAAATAATTTTTAACAAATTTTTTCTAATAGTCACCGTTTGATAAGACATATTATATTGTCCTTGTGTTTATTTGCAATTTTTTGTATATCTCTAGATTAAAATTTAACTTTCTAAAACATTTTTTTTATTATTTTAAAATTATCATCCGACTATATAATTTGCTCGTCATGATCATGTCCCATTTAAATTATCAGTTGGATTTTAAGTAAATTTAAATTGTTTTGATTTCCTTTTTTTCAAACTTTAAATACAATAACTCAGAAGAAGGATGACTCGAAATACTTATGGAAGTAGTGCTATATGATGTCCCCTAAAATGAAGTGTATAAAGCCATGCACGAACTTTTGCAGGACTCCCCAGCCTTACACGACTTAAGATCGAAGTGCTTTGGCAGTTGTTTATACATACATATTAGGGTTGGGCAAAAAATATCGATATTTTTTTAATATCTATCGATATATATCGTCGATATTTTACTCTGCAGTATATCGATATATTAATATTGTTTCTTGCAATTTTCTTTCGATTTGTTTTAACTCTGGTTTTGTATTTTATATTATTAATTTGTAAAAGAAATCTTCTGGCAGTCTCTATCCAATAGAATGTTAAATACTTATATTAACAGTTACTGCGCGTTTAATTTGATCTCATTTAAGGTATTTGCAAGTCTGAAGCAACAAGATTTTATTCACACACCCGTAAGTGAATTTTTCCAAATGTGAACATTTTTATATACAGTTTCATAATAGGGTGTGTTCAGCGTTAGCTGTTTTATTGAACATAACTTGTGAATAATGTTTCGATCACATTGTTTTGTTTTAAACGTATCTCTAACAAAGTATTAACCATGTGAAGTTATATGTGTCCAGCATTTCACGCCTGTTCTTACTGAAGTCGCCCTTAAATATTTAGTTTGTCAGGTTTCCTCGGAGACAGCTGCTTATGTCAATATCTGATAATTACTGGTTCAAAAACATTTTTACAGCTCCTTACTTTGTAGTTTAACCACAAATATAGTTTTCTGTATTAATTGTTTCTATGTTAATCGTTAAACATCAATAAAACATTTCTTTTGTTGTTAATAAAGTTAGTTTTTTTATGAATTTAGAAAAAATATCGATATTTTCAAATCGATACACATATATCGAAAAAATAACGAAATTTTTTTGTATTTGCCCATCACTAATACATACATAATAACATTATTGGTTAGAGAAGTGGAAGATTGTGTTATTATTTCAAGGCTTGTCATTATCTCTTGTATTTTGAGATGGAAACGTTTTATAATCAATCAAGGGGCGAGCTTTGGATTTTCACCATTTAAAGAATTTTAAATTTTCATTTTCTGTTTTGCAATTATGCAGACCGTAGATTAAGGTTGTTACTTTTGGATGGTTGAATTTTTTAAATAATATTTTTTTTTTTAATTTATCAAGAAAATTTGTCATTTTTATGTTTTTCCTAATATTTAAAAATTTTTTTTAATAATTTATTTTTTTGTGATATAAACACATATGCTATTTAGCTAATAAATACATATATTAAAATTTCTAACAATTATTTCATTTTAATATGCGTTTTTTACAATTATAGTTTGATAAATCATTAAAACTCATTCCTTTGTCAATATTAATAACTCAAACAAAAGGTAATTCAAAATAAAATTTATAAAAAAAAAATCCCTTTAATAAAACTTTAATGTAAAATATAATAAAAATTACAAAAAAAAAATATTTTATTACAACAAAAAAAAAACAATATAAATTCATTAATAAAAGTAAAAAACTGCCAGAAAAATAATTAAATATATATAGAGAGAAATAAACAAAAAAAGATAAAAATAATAAAAATAAAATGATTACAATTTATAATTTCTTATAGTTTTAGCTTGTTAAACAAGGCATTAAATAAACAAAAAAATATTACAACATAAACAAAAAATTAAATGAATGTCTCTTAAAAATAAAACAAAAAAAACCTGTTGAGAATTACGAATTGTGTCATAAACTTATAAAAATAAATGAAAAATATTTAAAATAAAAAACAAACAAAACAAATCTCGTATCAGCCACCTTTTTCATATATTTAAATAAAAAAATTCAAAAGAAATATCTTTACAGAATAGAGTTTTCAACTTAAAAAATATATAAATAAATAATAATAAAAAAACTAAAGAAAATATAACCAAATATTTCCCCCCTCTACAGTAAATAAGATATGAAACAAAGTTTTTTAACAATAAAAACAACTTTATTTATTTACGTTTTATATTTTATTTCTTTTAATTTTTTTTTTCTTTTTTATTTGTTATTTAATTTTTTTTTTCTTTGTTAAAGAAAAAATAAAGCGCACAGTAATCTTAAACAAGAAAAATTATATAATTTAAAGTTCTTAATGATAAAAATAAAAATAAATTCAAAACCAAATGAAAAATAAATCTTTAATAGAATCTAAATTAAAAACTAAAAAATAATAGTATACATTTTTTGATATAAACAAAACCTGAAGAAAAGAAAAATAAAATACAAAAATGCCCCCTCCTTTCTAAAAGAAAATCTTGTTAATACCATTAAATAAAACAAAACAAAAAAAAGTTATTTTAAATAATAAATTATTAAAAAAATTATGAAAAAAAACATAAATTAAATATAAATTAGATTCTTGTAAATTTTTTCAAATTGTCATATGCAAATAATAAAAAAAAATTATAAAAATGTTATTAAAATAAAAAAAATACGAAACTAAACCTGTTAGTTTTATGAATTGTTTTTTTTTTTTCATTTATTGTTTTAAATGAAGCCTGTTTTTGTTTAACAACAAATTGTTATTAATGCCAGACCTTTATTTTACACATAAATTATTATTGCACTGAGTCAAGTTTGGAAATGAAAGTCTTTTAATATATAAAATTTCTTTGGAATAGTTAAAGACTATTAAATAAATATTTAGATGTTTGTTTTATTGTGATCACGTTTTGAAACCAGTTATTTGCAATTAAGAACTTGTTACCTACAAGTCGTTATATAAAAAACAAAATGGCAGCGATATATACCATGAATACGAGAAAGTTTCAAATTTACATACAACATTGTTATTTACTAATAAGATGGTAAAACTAAAAGTTAAAAAAAACCAGGTTAAACAAATGTGTATGCGAAATTTTAAGAAATTATTAATTAAAAAAAAATAAAAAAAATAATTCGTTCTTTAATAATTTTCAATTTACACACTATTCTGTTTATGAAAGCTTAAAAGTTTCTTACAAACTTTTGCTAAACATTCTTTGTTTCGATTATTCCTTATGTAAAAGCTTTTTATAAGAAGCTTCTATGTTGGATAAATTGTTAAAGTTTCTTAAATGCGTTTTAATTTTATTCTAAAAAACACTTATTAAGTGTAAACTTAGGGGCATGCCAAACTTTTTTTCAACACTGACTTTATTTTTTAATATTTTTCTTAAGACTTTTTTATGCTTAGATTAACAGACCAGCTTAAATAAGAGCGTTGAGCGTTGCGTTGACTGGCGCCTATTGTTGAAATTGGTTTTATAAAAAGAAATTTAACTTAACTTCAAAACAAAATATAACCTAATAAAATTATATAGTAAAAAAATCGCTATATTTGAAATAAAAATATCTAAAATTCCATTACTTTTCAAAAATTACGAAACCTAACGCGCTGTCAATATTGGATTTGCACTTCAAAATGTTCAAAAATTTTAACTTTAGAATTTAAATAAAGCTTTTCAATGTATTGAAGGTTTATAAAACAAATTTTGTATAAAAATTTCGTTCAAAATTTATTATAATTATGGGAGTTAAACTTTTAGACATTTCTTAGGATATTAAAGCTCTTTTCGTTGTCATTTCTTATAGGTAATTTAACAAAATAAAACATCAAAATTTTGATGACAGTTAAACAACAGAAATGTCTTAAAAATGTTGTGGTAAAACATTAAATAAAAATAAATCATTTCCCATAGAGAAAAACTTGACGTTATTTAAATGAACTGCCTTAATTATAAAAAAATATACATACATATGCATGTATATGTTCTGTTAAGCTAATTTTTTTGATTATTTTCTGTTAAACAACAATAAAATTAATAAAGAAAAAAACAATAGCAATAATTAAAATGCCTTCATTCTAAACAGTTAACATTAAAAAATTGACAAAGATTATTTAAACTTAATTTTATAAACAAACAATTTTTTTAATTATCGTCATTTATTTACTTTTTATTAATTTACATTTCTTAACTGCTGGCAGTTAAACAATGAAAAATTTTTTACAAAATTTGTGTCATATATTTTAATTTTTAATTAAAAGAAAATTTTGTTACTTTTTCATATTAAAGGTATAATAATTAAATAATAAAAATAATAATTGACGAATTACTTTAACGGAAAAAGTACATAAAGAGTTTAGTAATAATTAAGATGCATCTAACAACATTTTAATACAAAAAAACAAAATCAAAAAGAACTTAAAACAGATTAAAATAATTAAAAAAAAAATTCCAGCCTATTTTAACATAAAAGAACAACAATACAAATATGATAAACATTAATGAAAAATGAGTCAGAAGTATTAAAAGAAAACAATTGATTGTTACCAAAAAAAAATTGAAGATTAAATAAAACATTTAAACATATAAAAAAAAATTTTTATTAGAACAAAAATAAAAGATGGTCATTGGAAAAGAGTTTAAACAACAAAGGCATAAGGAAAAAACTCAAAAATTCAATAAATTTATATTAAAGTATGAAAATTAGAAGAATTTAAATTAATAACTTTATAAAAAATATCTTAAAAAATAACAAAAAAAATTCTTACTTATAACTTTATGTAAATGTAGGTAAATTTGAAGTAAACGTAAATAAATCAACAACTTATTTAACGTTTAGTATAAAAAATATCAAATTACTAAAAGCAACAACCGCAAAATCCTTTTCTTTTTAAACGATAAAAAATAATTTAGGAAAACTTAATATATTTTTCTTATTTTTTTAATTTTACAATTTTAATGTTTCTTAATAACATGAACATGCTTAAACTTTTAAATTTAGTTATTATTTAACCTAAAAACAATATGTGCAAATTTTTAACAAGTTTTAGAAAGCGAATTTCATACATTTCAAAATTAAAAAATTACCTAAAAATTAAACTTACTATAAGCTTTCTAAAAAGAACACACACACACAAAAAGCTTTTCCGTGAAAAATTATTTTAATTTTAGGCTTGAAGCATTTTCTTTAGAAACGTCTTTTTCTAAATAAAAATAATTTTATAAAAAGCTTTTTTTAAAGCAAAATTTTTCATTAGCCTTTAAACGGAATTAAAGATTTTTACACTTTAAAAACGCTTTTGCAGTTGGTTATATGAAAAATATTTGTTCCGTAAAAAAGCTGCCTCGTTAAAGAGTTTCCTTCTTAAATGTATTAAAGAGTCTCTAAGCTTTTAAAATTAAATAATAATAAATAAAAAGCTTTAAGAAAAGCTTTTCACTAACTTAAAACACGTGTTACAAGAACTTTTTTAAAATGTTTGAAAGCTTTTGTTAAATGAGTTAAAAAGCAGCATTAAAAAAGATCGTCCAGTAAGTCGTAAAAATATATAAATGGACTTAAACATATTCATGTGTAACTAAACTAAATTTATTTGCAAATATCAGTCCAACTATAAAATTTTTAACATTTCAGAATTATTTTTATAAATTTCTAAATTTATATTTTAAAACTAAACTTTTAGAAGTAAAGAAACCTGGTAATCTAGGAAAGTATTGTTCAAAATAAAGGATAAACGGATAAGCTAAGTTAACAATAAAATTATTTTTTCCTTTTCTTTTAATAAAAAAAAA
>NDXZ01028335.1:0-12979 GCA_003055125.1 Paykullia maculata | reverse complement strand
TTAACACATGTGTGTGTGTGAAGGGTATAAAAATACATTCGTACGCGTTTTAAGATTATAATATAAAAATTTTTTGATTTACCTTTAACTTTTACGTAGTGTTTAGTAGGATTTTATTTGTACTTTCAAATGGCCTAAAACATAATTTTGTAACAGGTATTTGTTGTGAAATAATTGATCACAAAGTTTCGTGATGCACGCTACAAAAACTTTTAAGTTGGAGTGTGTTTTCGTAATTTTTAGCGAATTTTGCATAATAAAGCACAAAAAGCCTAAATCATTTAAGAAAGATGAATATAGGAGAAATCTAAAATAACTTAACTGAAGGCAAAAAAAATGTGTAGTTTTTTATTAACAGCCGTGAACCCATTGTGACGCACGTTACATTTTTTCCAGTAGAGTAATTCCATGTTATTTTGGCCAGATGGTTTCCGATTTTTGTGAATGCATGTAGTAATGCACGTATATATTGAAAACGGTTTTATTTTTTTAATTTTGAGAAACAGTGGCACCCCTGTAGCATTGAATTATTGAAAATATTGCGGTGGAGCCGTTATTTATAAGGTTATAATTTTTGTTTTGTTTAATATTTTAAAAAAAATTATTTTTGATTGCAGTTGACAAGTTCGACAAGAAATTAAATTAAAAATTTTTTTTTTTAATTATTTAAAAAAAAAAAATATATTTCCAAATTTTTTAATAACATTTATACAAAATGCTATTTATATGGTCTAAGTACCCAGATAGTTTTCGAGATATTAAAAAATATAAAGATGTATGTTTTTATTACTTCGTTATACAAACTTCATTGGCTTTGTCACAACACTTTTTTTTTTAAAAGTTTCCAAAGTTAGATGGGAACGTAGGAAAAATGCGAAACAGAGCTTCCAGTAGAAATGAATGAATGTATTTTTGTATACATTAGTGTTTTTTTTAACTCTGTAATTTTCCTAACCCCGATAATCCAATTACAATTGCAAAGGTTTTTACTGCAATTGTTTAAAGAACTCAAATCGTGACGCACGCTACAGAGATTAACGTACTAATATTTTTTTTTTATTGTGAAAATTTTAATTTTTTATTTGCTTAAAAGCAGAACATGTATGAACTTGATTTAAAAATATAGAAAACTTAAAAAAAATGTTTATTCTACTCACAATATAAAAAAAACCTTATTTTCAGTGACGAACGCTACAACGCATGAACCTGATATTTCATACCTAATTTCAATCTTTCCAAAATAGTTATGGAAAATTTTTTTACTGAAATTGAAGAAAATTAAATGAATAAAAATATGGCTTTTGATCGGATCATCTATATTAACACTAAAGTAATGATATGAAAAAAATGTTAATTTCTTGTATAGCCTTAAGAGACCTGAGGTAGGGTCGGATTTGGTAATAATTTTGTATTAATGACCATCGAAATAATTTTTTTTTTTGTAAAATTAAACATTTAGTCTAACATTTGATTGAAAAAAAAATTGAGTTAGATTAATTTGAAAAATTTTTGCTTAATAGACTGTTTCTGGGATTTGCCCATAGACTTATATTCTTTGTCCATCGGCCTGCCTGTACGTCTGTTTATCAGTTGGTAACATTTGTCCCCTCAAATTTTTTACACGAGTTTGACGAAATTAACCCAAAAAATTAACATTTCTCTGGCACAGTTTGGTACTGGAAATAAGTAAAATCGGCCAAGTAAACAAAAATATACAGAAAACTTAACCTAAATAATAAACTTACTTTTTTAAATAACTTTTAAACCACAGGGACGTACTTTTTTGTCTACTAAGATACAAATTGCTCAAAGTAATTTAAGGTTGAAAATCAATTAAGTATAAAAGAAAAAAAATATATGAAACAATATATGAACCAAATAACAAAAATGTTGAAAATTGAATAAAAAGGCAATCAGTTAATTAAGAATAAGGTGATGGAAAACAATATTGGAGAGACTTTAAAGTTAACTTTATATTTACCATACATTTTACAAGAGAAAGTAGAATGGTTACTTACGATCTGTACAAAAACTGGAATAGAAAAATATTTATCCAGGGCTATTTATTCTGATTTCACGCTTTTGTCAGTTCTCGTAATTGGAAAAGTTATTGCTTCACAATCGCTCATATTGAGGCTCACAAATTAATCAAAAAATAATCAACTTAATTAATAAATTTTATTATTAACTTAAAACTAATATCATGGTACAATCCTGCTAACATTCTACTCTTGCACGCTTATTCACATAATTGAAACAAATAACTAATTGCAATCATGTGTAGTTACAAGTAAATCACGTTATTCGCGCTCATGTCGTAAATAAGTTCAATTTACCGGCTTTTACTTACAGAAATTAAAAAAAAATGTTTTCTAATAACGAATTTAGTTTTAAAAAATTTGCAAAAAATCACCGACACTAAAACATTTTAAATATATTTATATCCCAAAAAATTCAGCTGAACAAACAAAAAAAAATCTATCACCAAAATCATCTATCAAATTAAAAAGATCATTAGTGAGACAATATAAAAACCAAGTCAACCTACTACTAAATACTTACTTATAAAATGTCTGTCTGTCTGTCTTTTTGTTTGTTTAATATCTAACATTTGACAAATTGTCTTTCATTGTTACAAAGAATGAGCACAAAAATAAAACTGACAATATTTTTGCACAAAAACATCAAATCAATGCACATTAATGGAAAGAAACACTAAACGATTTGACAGTTGAAAGGTGTTTTTAATTACCAGTGGCATGGTTAAACATCAATTAAAATCAAGGCACAAAAAGAAAATCCAGAAATATTCAAACGATTTTTTCCTTCTCCCTATTTAGAGTAGGAACACGATATAACAAACGGTTTCTTTAAGTTTTTTTGTTTTGTTTAAAGATTTAATGGATAAATGCTAAATGAATGCCAAAAAAAAGAAGGAATAAGTGTTTTGTGAAATTGTCAAAAGTTGAGAAAAGTCATTAGCGCCTTTCAACATTGTATAACGACTGGTGAGGGTTGTCTCATGTTAAGTTTTATTGAGAAAAAAGTTTAAAATATTTGCAATATTTTAGGTCTTAATATAGGATTTTGCGAAATGTGAAAATTCTTTAAAAAAAAATTTAAAATATATGACAGTTTAATCTCTAACTATTGACGAAGATTTTTTTGGATTACCTTAAACATTAAACGTTATTTCGCACGCGAAATTGATTGGAAGAGTAAAAGTAATTTAATATGAAAAAAAAACCTCAACACCTGTTTAAGTATAGTTTAAATGAAGAAAGAGTGCAACTAACACATTCATGGAACAGGTATAGCTAAAACCCAAACGATAATGATTTAAAACCGAATTATAATTTTTTGCTCCTTACAGTTACCACAAAGGGACTAACACAATGATCCAAAGTGATTCTACAACGACTTAACCATTCAGTCTGTAGTAGTGATGGGAACTATCGATAGTGGCTACAATCGATGTGTTTCGTGTATTATTAAAGATAAAATTTCATGTGAAAATTTTGTTTTGATTTTATAAAAACAGGCAGTAAATAAACAAAAATATTATTCATGTTAAAATATGTTTTATAAGGCTTCGCCTATATAAGCACGAATTTGTTAGTTTGGTGGTGATTGGATAGGAGAAATAACTTTGAAAGTGTATTAAAAAAAAGTAATCGATATTTTTCTTTGCTATCGATATTTTAAATATTTGTTTACTATCGATATTATCTTAACTAAGCGATCTTAGCTAAACGTTCTTCAAAAAAGGGACTTCCGAACTTTGACAGTTGCCAAATTAAGCGCCAGAGTCATATAAAATTGAGCATTTAAAGTGCGCGCCACCCAGCGAAGCCGCGTCGGACACACATCTCTCTCATTACAAAATTTTTGTTTGTTTTCGTTTTTAATTAATTTTCAAAGCGCTTTTGTTCCTTTGGAATAGTTACTTTTCTTATTCTCATTTTACCTACATAACTTAAATAAAAAAAAGAAGCAGACCTAATAATATTATATGTATATTGCTATTCCAGAAAAATATGTAAGTATTTATGTACATACACACAAAAAAAACATGGTTGAGTATGGTTACGGTAATATGATCACAGACAATTTTACAATTCTATGATTACTGCAATCATTATATGATTGCCACAATCATAATATGAATGTAGTCATATTTACGTCAATACCATGATCATATATATGGTTGCGAGAATTATTTTATGGTTGCGAAAATCATTATATGCTTGTCCAAACTATAAACTTGGTTACTGATAATCATTTATATGATTCCCTTAGAATATATGATAACCATAATCAAAGAGCATCATATATATGATTATCCGTAACCAAGTTTATAGTTAATGATTGCAGTCATCATTGGTTTTTAAAATTGTCTGTGATCATATTACCGTAACCATACTCAACCATGTTTTATCTTTGCGTGTATGTATCTTAATAAGTCAAGAAGAGTTTTCACAGCTTAAAAAGCATAAAATTTTGGTTATAATTAAGAATTCAATTACTTGTCTAATATTGTTATTGATTTAATTAAAAAAAAAACGTTAGCAAATCTTTTTTAATTTCCTTAACTTTTACTTTAAAATGCTTTTAATATTAAATTGTTTATTTTTAAACAACAAAGTAATAATCAACCCCTAAAATAAAAATTCCTTTACTACAACCAATTTCACTTTTCACAATAATATACAATAATACCGTTACGTGCTGTTAACACTAACATAATACCGTTGAAACCTTAAAGTGAATGTTAAATCTGCGCTACTGTTAACAAGTTGAGTTTAATGTAGAAATTCAACTTTAAAGATACAATCTAATAAGATTTCAACTTAACGAAACTCAAATAAAAAAACACTCATTTTAAAAATTCACTCTTTCTGAAGTTGACTCATTTCCATACAAACCACCTAAGGAAAGACTCCGCCTTTAATTATAATGGAGAAAATATATTGCGAGTTTAAAATTAAAAACATCTTAGGTGTTTGTTTTTGTTTTATTTTCCTGCTCTTGGTACTACAAATGTATGACTTTTGATATGATTTGAATTTGTTTGGGTTAATGTGTTGTCTCGCTCTAATAAATATGGGGTCTCTAAAATGAGGGGAGAAACAACTACATACATATAAAGTTAGTTAGTATGGCATTTAGTGACACATTAAATTTTTTCTATTTTACTTTTTCCATAGAGAATCGTAATTCTTAAAGGCTACAAAAGGTTCTAGTTTAAAGATACATTTTAAGTAGAGAAATTTTTTAAGAGCGAAAAAATATTAAGGAAATTAAAAAATCATGAAAAATTGATAATAACGAAATGAACGCGAGTCGGTATAATGTTGTACATACATATGTCAAATGGAGCTATAAAGGATATTGATTAGTTTTTTTTTGTTGTTAATAATGTGCATAGAAGTTAATAAAAGGAAACTGATTTTTATTAAAAATTAAACTTTTATAGGTACCTATAGAAAATATGTACATATGTAGGTAGGTGTACCAACTTAATTAAATTAAATTTTTTAACGAATTTGTGGAAAATCGAAAAAGTTTAATTATTCACTTAAATATTTGTTAACTTTTGACAAAACATCTTAGGTCATGACAAGAAAATTTAAAAGTTTCTAATTCAAAAAAGAAAATTTTTAAGGTGCTATCTCTTATATAAGTATAAGAGATATCACGCACAAAAGAACCAATATTTTTTGGACTAAGTATGTAATTGTTTTCTGAACTCCTGAAAAGTTTAAAAATTTATAACTTTACATGTTTGTACATACAAATGTATCTTTTACATTAGTTTGTTGCTGATTTATAATAGGTATCTTTTTATACCCTTCACACAATGCGGTAAAGGTTATACCTATAGGTTTGTCATTCCGTATGTAATTTCTCAATATTCATTTGCTACCCTATAAAGTATATATATTCTGGATCCTTAAAGATAGGGAAGTCGATTTAGCCATGTCCGTCTGTCCGTATGTAGTTTGAAAACAAGTTTTCGAAGCTCCCATAGGTCACCTAGGGTTGTATGTATGTATCAAACTTTTTGAAATGCTTTCGAGAAAATCGGTAATGAAAACTGGCAAGATCCATCAATAACCGGCTGAGATATAAGCCTCGTTTTTTTTACACAAAACATTTTATTTTTATTTTTTATTTTTTTTTATTTATTTTTATTTTTATTGTTTTGCAGCTTTGAAATTAACTACAAATATATTTGAAAAAAGTTATACCATTTCAACCATATTGCCACACATGGTGAAGGGTATATAAGATTTGGCACAACAAAGTATAGCGCTCTTGCTTGTTTGTAATTGGGAATTTTCGGCTTTAAAATGTTTCAGTTTTCTTTACCTAATTTGCTTCAGTTAACATATATAATTTTCTTAATTTTAAAAAGCTTAAAATAAATATTTAGATTATAAAATTAGTTCAGATTATAATTAACATTAATGGTCTAATCTTTAATAATTTTAAATTATTTTCCCTTTAATCCAACTAACAATAATTGTATTTTCATTGAAATCATAAACTTTAACCCTCTTACAAAAACAGTTTATACTTTTTTTTAATCAAAATATCCAATAAATCATCACGATCTTTAACCAGATTTAACCCTTAAACTTAATAGAGAGAAAAAGGATTCTTCTAACAAATATTCAGTTAGTTTTTTTTTTAAATTCGTACCTTAAAAAAAACACCGCAATAATTAAAATGATGCTGCTGTAAGATCAAGGGGTTGTAAGGTTTGTATGTTTGTGTTTTGGTAAATTTTAAAGGTTTCTTTTAAGAAAAAGAGTTGATTTTAAATGTGTTTGTTTTTTTGTAGAAAAAAGTGGGCAAATTTAAGGAATAGGACAATTAAATGTTTTTTTTTCTTTTTTGCAAAATAAAGTTCAAAAGAGATTCCAATTAACATTTGATCTTGAGTTTAAGAGAGGAAATAAGAAATTCATTAATAAATAATGAAAAGTGTGCCAAATAAAAGGGTAAAACAAAAATATTTTATATTTATCCCAAAACTGATAGGTATGTCCATCAAAATATTGGTGCTTAAATTTTTTATGTAGGATTAAATTTTGAACTAATTCATGAGATTAATTTAAAGATTAACAAGCAGCTTACAATCGCCTAACATGACCAAAATTTTTAGATGATTTTTTAAGTTCAGCAGCAATTTTAAGTTTTGGAATCTTTCTTTTTAGTTTTTATTTTGATACAAATTGCCATTAAATTAAAGTTTGTGTAGAAAATGTAACGCTTAAAAAACGAAGTAATGTCCATCTTTCTGCCTACATATGGATGCTTTGTAATCAAATTGCAGGTCAAAAATTTTACGGATTGAGAAAATTTTATTGATTTTATTTATAGTTGAATCATAATTTCCCTTAGTTCTATTTAAAATAAATTAAATTCAACAGAAATAAGTTTTATGGCAACGCGTGACAATGTGATAATCGTATTTCGATGTGATCGTTCATTAATTATTCCTAGCTCTCTATAATCTTTTTAGCCAAAAATAACCTCAACCAAAATGAATATTGGAATTGAAAAAAAACTCACTACAATAAAGTTAAATAGAAAAAAATCTTCCTACCCGATTTTGCTAAAATCGGATCAAAAGTAATATTAATACTTTAACCGACCATTGTCGTATATTACAATAACATCTAAAATATTATATTTATAATAAATTGTAGTGTTGGGTTCTACAAACAAAATTTTGCACTTTTGCAATTATTTAATTTGGCACTTTTGCAATTTTGTAAAAAAAATTGACGTGAATACCTCTTCTATAATTAAATAATTCTTTTTTTAGTAGATTAACTCATTCTACTTGCAAATTCTAAAATAATCATTTGCGATCCCATAAAGTATATATATTCTGAATCCTTATTGATAGGGAAGTCGATTGAGCCATGTCCGTCTGTCCGTCTGTTAAAATGAAAATTTCTCAGCCCCCCCGATGTCGTACGGACGCGTTGTTGGTATCAAACAATCAGAAATTTCGTCGAGATTCTCGCTATTCAAAGTCACCAAAATCCGACAATTAACGAGATATAAGCAAAAAAAATTTTTTTTTACACACATTTTAATATATTTGTGTGATTAATGGTTGAAACACAACTGGGACGAACGACGAATTTTTCGTTGCGAATATTCGTCGTAGAAAATAAAACACATTAGTGTATATGAAAATGCACACAATCAGTGCGTCGATCAAAATTCGTCATGCGTAACGAACTTGAAATAGGTTTATTTCTATTTCTTACGCCGATGAACGACGAATAATTTGGTACAGAGTGACCATTTCTTTTTTCCTTTCTTTTTATTTTGTTATTTGTAACCGAGCGAAAAATTCTTTGATTAATATTGGGTTTTTTTTTATAAATTAAAAAAATTGAAATGATGTCACAGCTGTTTTCATCGTTCCAAATGTGTTTCAGTTGACGAATTTACGCAACGAATGTCAACATACGAATTCGTCGTGTTGTGCGAAATTCGTCGTTCGTCCCATTTGTGTTTACACCATAAGACATCAAACAAAAATTATATTTGTGGGTGAGACATGCATTTTTGGAAAATTTAAAAAAAAATTTACAAATTGGCCCAGAATCAGCAAAGATATGGGCGAAAAACTTATAAGGACTAAAATTAATATCATAAAAAAATCAACTTTCGGACATTACAAAAAAATATCAACTAAAGTATTCATAGTTATGAACTAAAGTCGGTTCTTTTAAAAAACGACTTAAAAATTAAAAACCTTATTAACTATTTTGCTATTATAGTCAAAAATAAAGTATGTTTTAAATTAAACCAGCTTAAAATGGGTGGTGAATCAAATTGTAAAATGTTTTTATTCAAATTGCAAAAAATTTGTACAAGTAGGAACTCTGATCAACTGATTTTGTATAATGTTGAAATGAATGAAACAAAAAAGACAAAATCAAAAATGCCAAAACAATTAAAAACATTAAAAATATGTTTATTTATATAAAAAAAAAAAATAAAAAACAACATTTAAAGGACTTATTGCCCCTTTTAAATTAAATTAATATAAAAAAAATTAGGGAAACAATGTGGGCTGCTGTATTTTGCGAAAGACTGCTGGTTTTTTTAATTTTAGGTAAGTTGAAAACTGCTTTAGCTATTACTTTTACGTTATAAGTATATTCTTACTCGTCTATAGTTTACGAAAAGCATACTTTAACAAAAATATACTTTTCAGCTCTTAAAGTATACTTTGTTTATGACTATGATTAGGCGCCATTATATTTTCTTTTCCGCAAAGTAATCGGAGACTATTATTTAATCATATAAACATTTTTTACTTTTTATCGTTTTTAAAGGATATTTTTCTCCCCCTGGATCAGCTATGCAGCATTTGACTTGAAAATAAACTTATCTTATTTGAGTTTTATTTTATGTTCAAAGAAATCTTAAATAAATTATTAAATATTTATTTTCAAATTGTTAAATGTGCTGAAGAAAATCTTTAACTAAAGATTCGAGTATGTTCTAAAGCGTTACAAAAATGACACATTCATTTTTTTGCTTGTAGTTTTTCCATTTCTCTACCAAATTTCATAAGGAATTTGTCATGCATTATATACAAGAGTTTGTAATTAAAAAAATTCATACATATGTACATTTGTGTTTATATACTCGATTTTTTTGTTAAAAAAATATATACTTACATATGTAAACAATTTTCAGTTATTTTAAAAAAGATTAACGGAATTTTCGATTGCATGTGTTAAATAGCGCCAGGGTGTTTGTTGTTCACAGTTTTTGTTCAGGATTATTTTATATAGTTTTCTCTAATCCTTAGAATTTTCTTAACAATTCTAGATCTTCATTAAAATTTTCTCCTTGGATGACTACAACAAATACAAAAGAAAATTTCAAAACCTTTTTATTATTTTAAACAAAAAAAAAAAATGTTTATCGATTGTTATAACAAATCTTAAACTCAGCAGATTTTTATTGTATGCAAAAAATACATATTTTTTAAATTTAATGAAATTTTCAACAATTGAAGGTTTTGTCTAAAAAAAAATACAATAGAGTCTAAAAAAACACTTCTGTACAAATATGCAAGAAAATTATAAAGAAATATGTATTTCTTTATGTGCATGCGAGGATTTAAATATCAAGTAAAAGGAAGCTGGCCCTTTTTCGATAACAACAGGTTAAAGGTCATTTCGAACAACCCAGGGTGTTTGGTTTAGTCATACATGCATTTGGGCATATATTTATATTTATTGTTACTCCATTGCCAAACCAATCAAATATTGCACAATCATTAACACCCGGGCTACCAATAATATTAGTAAAGAAAAAATTATTTTTGCTCTTGGGGTGATAAATATTACTGTCGTAAAAGTTTGCAACAATTTTCCATGCCATTGCTACTGCTCACCGTATGTGTGTGTGTGTGTATGCAAAAATTTCTTTTACAATTTTTTTATTAATTTTCGAAAAAAGGACATCTAAATGTCTATTTTTAATTGTTACACTTTACGCTTTTGATTTGAAAAATGGTTTTCACATTTTTTTTTCAATTCTTTTCATCTATTTTTAATATAAAATTTGTTATATTTTTTTTATTCGGTTTTCAGTGGTCACGTTTGCTAGGAGTTTTTGTAACGACAATTTTTCTTTTATGTATTTGGTTATTGATTTTAGGGTGTTTCCTATTTATATGTGATCAATAACGACCTGGTAGGTTTTAACCAAATGTTTGGAAAAAAAACTAGGTGGTTTATTTGTAATTGAAAGTGTAACTAACTAAAATTTTATTGCCGTGATTAAAAAAAGTAACTAACATTTTAAAAACGTAATAAAACACACTATACTAGAAGTAAGTAAGCTATAGGTGGGTATGGTGGATTATATTAAACCTTACACCAAAATATTGTAAACGTTTTTTAAGCGTTAAAGTGATTTATAGAGTTCTATAGAGAAATTTGATTTTCAATAAAATAATATATGGAAAAATATGGTAACTATAACCAATAGTGGAATAATATAATTTTGTTTCTAATGCATTTTATTCAAATATAAATACAGGTCAGATTTAAATGTGTAAGTCCGGTGCCGACGAATCATTTCAAAAAAGGAATGTATAAAATCATAAACCGATTACAACCAAAATCAATAGGATTCATTCTAGGGCGCAATAGGTTACGAATATCATGTTTTATTCAAACATAATTTAAAAATAAAAAATTTATTATTTAAAATTAAAATGTTTAAATTGACAAACTGAAAGGCGGTCATTGCTTATTCGTCTATCAAAGTGATTCAGAATCTGTCTAACTGTTAAAGTATAAAGTATTTGCACAACCGTTTAATGCCCTTTTAGCTGTTTTAGTGTAGGGTATTCAAAAACAGTATTTGTTATGAAATTAACTGTTTTTAAGTTTTTTTGAAACTTTTTTTGAATGTATGTGATATAAAAGAATGGAACTGACTGTATTGAAACAAATAAAAAGGGTTTTAAAGTATTTAAATAAATTTTATAAAAAATAATTCATAAAAAATGTCTACCTAAGAATTGGTATTAAAAATCAAAAAAGATTTATAATTTTGTTATTATAAAATTTGCAAAAACAATTTAGTTAAAACAAGTAAGAGCGCTATATTTGGCTGTGCCAAATATTATATACCCTTCATTACTTGTATGTATGCATGTATGTGTGTATATGTATGTACGTATGTATCTATAAGTCCAAAAAATTGTCAATATATTAAACAAATAGTACAACACAACAAAATAGAAAAAAGGTGTTTTATTATATTATTTCCACAAAAAAAAATTTTTATGGGCGTCAAAAAATTGTGCGAAACTACCATTTTTGAGGTACAAAGTGGTCTGTTTGAGCTATTTAGGTTGCCTATGTTCACAAAAATTGTTTTATTTTACTCTGGCTACAAGTTTGTCAAAAGTAGTAATATAAAAAATTTCAGCAGTTTGCGAGTTATGGCAAAAAAATCAAAAACTGTCCTTCAAAAAACGGTGTTTTCTGCCAAAAAAGCTAATTTTTGGTATATAAGTCATCTAAACATGTTCAGATCATATAGGTTCGTTCACAAAAGTTGCTTTATTTTACTCTACCTATATTTTTGTGGAAGATAGTATGGAAAAATTCAATTATTTTTGCATTTTCCTAAAATATATACAAAAAATATTTTTTTCCGGCGATAAAGTGTTCAAAGGGTTGTTCATTAGATACCTACCTACAACTTTTCCAAAGACCTTAAAACGCTATCTCCAAGTCTGAATGAGTTATCGGCTAAAAGGTTATGATACCATTTTATGGAAAATTCACCAACACTCCCAATATGTTGAGGCCCATAAATCAAAACGCAAACTAATATTGCGAAACAGGGCTAGGGTTTTCTCAGCTCAAGTAGTACTATCGAATCTATATAGCCAAGTCTATGTACTTTTGTCACTGTCGCACAGTGTAATTTTTGTTTAAAAAAAACAGTTTTTTGCTTATATCTTGTTAATTGTCGGATTTTGGTGATTTTCAATAGGAAAATTCTGATTGTTTGATACCAATAACGGGTCCGTACGACATAGGGGGGTACAGACTGACAGACGGACTTGGCTCATTCGACTTGCCTATCCATAAGGATTTAGAATATATATACTTTATGGGGTCGCAAATGAATAATGTAGAAGGGTATAAAAAAAAGAAATTTAAATGTCACAGGAAATTGTAACTTACAAAAGATACGACAATTCGCTTATCAAAAGATCTTTTTGTTCTCGTAAATTTGAAATTTTTAAACCTATAAAATACTTTTTTAATTTTTAGGCGAAACATTTTTTGAAGAACTATATAGTTTGTTCTTCAAAGTAGCCTCACAGCTACTTCATGAAAGCATAAATTTATCCATTTGAACGTGCATTTTTATACCCTTCACACACACACATGTGTTAAGG
>NDXZ01028334.1:1801-13785 GCA_003055125.1 Paykullia maculata | reverse complement strand
AATGGAAAACCGTCTTATTTAGTGACGAATCAAAACTCAACTTAATAATCTCGGATGGTATGTGTACAGTTCGGCGCTTGCCAGGTGAACGGCTTAAGCCACGTAATTGTAAAATGGTGTGGACTTGCTTTTCAGCAAATGGAGTTGGACCATTCCATAAAATTGATGAAATAATGGACCGCTTCATATATAAAAACATTCTTGAAACGAAACTGATTCCACATGCTGAGTGGAATATGCCTCTTCAATGGGTGTTTCAATATGATAATGACCCGAAACACACATCGAAGTTGGTCAACGATTTTGTAGAAGTGATTGGGATTTAAGTCCTTGATTGGCCGGCACAATCACCCGACTTGAACCCCATTGAAAACCTCTTTGGAATATTCAAAAGGAGTATTTCCGGGAAGCGATTTAAAAATCGAAACGAGCTCTTCGAAAATATAAAAGCTGAGTGGAATCGAATTCCTGAATCTACAATAAATAATCTTATCGAATCCATGCCACGCAGATGTGCCGAAGTTATAAAACATAAAGGATCGTATACGAAATACTAAACTGTTGCTTTTGTTTTGCACACCTTTGTATATAAACCTGAATTGTTTAAGTTAGTTTTTTTTAAGGAAACAGTTAGCTAAAGGTATTTTATATTTAATATTATATTTATAACATGTAAATGTAAATAATTATGAAATAAGTTTTTTTGTATATGAAATACATTTTGAAATAAATTACTTTGTTTATTTTTTTTGCACAACACTGTATATGAGAAATTAAGTTTTAGAGAGATTTTAAATAATCAAATTTACTTCTTTTCTTTTACTACAACTTGCTAAATTTTCTTTTGCAGTGGTTTGCTGTTAAACAAAAATTAAAGATTATAAAGAAATTGTGTATCTGTGTGTGTGTTGTATTTATTATTTTTTTTTGGTAAAGCTAAACCCACACACTAATGATGAAAAAATATACATCCATTAGCAACAGCATCATGTGGCTCTTTGAACAAATGCACTTACACTAAATTGACACTCTAATAAATTACAAATTACAACTTAGAAAAGCTGCTGAAATGCAGCAGCCATAAAACAACTGACTTAAAAAAATAAACAAAAAGAAAAATATAAAAAAAACACTTGAATTCAGTTGATGCAACATATCTATTGTAAACATTAAAATTAACAATAGGCGTGTTCATAAACTTTAATTTATTACAAATTTGCAGCAATAATTTTGTTTAGTAAAAATGTACGTAGTTGTAAGATTTGCAACAAGAGCATAAAAACAGAGAAAAAGGTTTTTGGAAAATATCTGCGAGTAAAATGTATACTCATAAACAACTGTTTAGTGTTTTATAAAGCAAATAAATATTAACAAAAACTTCTTAAAAAATAAATTATAAATACTGAAGAAATTTTATAGTTTTAAAAATTGAAAAAGAATTAAAGTGATAAATAAATTTAAAAAAGGAACAGTTTGCCGCCATAAATGTTTTTTTTTTATATCATCATATTCCTAACACCACCTTTCTCAATTCATAAAGGCAAAAACTGGATCATATTAATTTAAAAGTGCCTTTTCTCCTTGTTTAATGGTTTCATATCTCATTTTGGGTCAACAGTTCCTTTAATGATATTTTTTGATACGTAAAGTAAAAAAAATTGTGAAAAGTACCATTAAAGCTGATTGAGTTAATATTCGCCCTGTTACATATATGAATTTTTTAGTTCAATCAGGATCAATAGGCTCTAATCTTACATTCCTAAACTTTCGCGAACTCAAAAAACGTACAAAAGAAACCTCAAATATAAATTTTGCGTTTCTAGGCTTATAAACTCAAAGAATGTAAAAAACGTAATCCTAAAAGTTGAAAAAGTACTTTTTCGCCCCCCATATGATTTTCTAGCCTAATTAGGAGCGATAGGCCCTAGTTTTACGTTTCTATGTATACTTATAAACTCAAAAAATGCAAAAAGTTACCTTTAAAGATTAAAAAAGTACTTCTTCGCCCACGAATTTTCCCATGTTTCTATGTATGTATGTTTGAATTGTTTTTATTATATCATACTATTTTTGATGTCTGAAGGAATCCGTGTTTCAAATTTTACCCAAATTGTCCCAGTTATTTACTATTTAACACATTTTCCGGTTTTCCCGTTTTTGGTACTTTTTAGTCCCCAATCTTGTGTCAAATTTTTTTCTCCAATAGTTGTCTTAATAGTATTAGAAGCTTAAGTGAGCTTTTTCATGAATTCTATCAAAATTAAAAATAAATTATTTTTGAAAAAGTACAAAAAAAAGTACAATTTCTATCCATATAAGTTCAAATTTCAAAAAAGAACCAAAAACGAATTCATATTTTTTAAAGATGTGTCGAATGCAGTTTAAATTAAATTTCTATGCTTATTGGCCCAAAAAATTGCCAAAATATACATTTTACCCGTTTTTAACCCTTTGGTCCTCGATTTTCAAAAAAGTACCAGACACCTTTCCGCTTATTTTTTAAGTAGAATAAAAGACTTTTTAAATTTTGTTTGTATCTTGTCAAATAAAAAAAATTGGTGATTTTGAAAACATTTTTGAATTTTGTTTTATATTACATTTAAATCTATTATAGTTAAGGGATATTTGCCTTTTAAAATTTATCTTGAATTCATAAGTTTTACTTTTGATAATTATTTTAATAAAAACTTAAAATTTTTATTAATCTTAATCGTAGATTAGAATCGGAAAAATATCACAAAGTTAAAATATGGAACTAAAGCCAAAATCCGATTTTTGTTAATTACTGTCACATTTTTTTTTAAATTTAAAAAAAAAAAATCTTTTTTTAAAATTTGAAGCATTCACTTTCATTATGTAACTAGTCCAACTGTGCACTAGCTTTTTTGCACATTTTTGCAAATTTATTTTTTATTTACTCTTTTTCTATTTCTGAGCATTCGAGAAAATCATTAAAAAATGTTCTCATTTTACTCTTTCAAGTTTTTGCTAAAAAAGTGAATGAACAAACCTATTAAAAAATTATGCAAATTAAAAAGAAAAAAAAAACACAAAATAACAGCCACTTAAACAGCAACAGAAAAAACTCCTTAATAAAAAATTAAAATTTACAAAACAATGCAAAATTACTTTTATCAAGATTTATTTGTTTAAAACTGAAGCTTCGAATTCATTGAAATTGTTTTCCATCATAAATATTTGTATCTTTTAGATAATTTTTAGCAAAATATAAAGCAGAAAAAACGCTAATTTTATTTAATTCATTAAATGTATTTAGGCATGTTAAATAAGCCGGGAGATACAGACAATTAAACAAAAAAAAACCCCTTAATGGAAATTGTTTAAAAAATTATGGAAAAAAACACTTGTTTAAATCGACAACAATGAATGAATCTAGACACGTTGTAATTGTTATTTTGTGTTTGTTTCTTTTTGCAATTATAAATGGAAAAGATCATCATCATCATTATCATTTAGTTTATGCTGATGAGCTACCAAGGTCAGAAAGTTTAGAGATAAACGATAAAAAACTTGAGCTACTTAGTTAAAAAGGGCATATGAGCGAGCTGTAATGGAAAAAGATTTAAAGATTCTAAAAACAGATTTTATTTTTGTAAGCATTTAAATAAATTTATAAAAATGTATAAAAATTTTATTAAAAACAAGAATTAGGGTTTTACACGAATTTTATTATTTTAATAAAAAAAAACACTTTCAACATATCAAAAAAGGTTAATAAATTTATTAATGAATTTTATTCTGGCTTAAAGTTCTTATATTTAGAAAGTGTGATATGTTTAGAATGTTATTATTTTATTTATAAATTCAGTTTTTACCATATGAAATTAGCCGAGTGGAATGCATTTTCGGCTAATTTCATATGGTAAAAGCCAGAATAAAATTCATTAATAAATTTATAATAAATAAGTTCAATGGAAAATATGACAGTTAATAAATTTATTTGCAAGTTCGTTTAAATAAAAAATCACAATTGAGGTAGTCAATTATGTTCTACTGTATTTGCAGTTGTATTTGAACGTGTTTCTTTTGAAAACAATATTCTGAAAGCCCTACTATCCTATTTTAAATGTTTTAAGTTTCAAATAAGTCAGAAAAGCAGGTTAAAAGTTGTACCTCTTTTAATTTGAACTTATAAAACTATTTGCAATATTAAAAATTTTAAATAATTTTTAAATTAAAACAAAATTTTTGCAAATTTTATAAAAATATGTTTAAGAAGTTTTAAGTAAGTAAAAAATTTATTAAATATTAACTGTAACCTTCACCACATCAAATGTCCTCTCCTGTTTTGTGTAGGGTGTTCAAGCATGTTACATTTCATAAAAACAAAACAATTTGTAACAATGTTTAACAAAGGTTATGATGTTTCATACTTGTTGTAGTAATATCGATTTTGTAACTTATATTTTACGGTAGATTTTTTTTTAAGTTTCAAAGAACATGACTTAAGGTTTTTTAAGCACCTGCTGTTTAGGTCAAGGTCAAATTTGTTGGAGAAAAAAACCAACAATGAAAAATGCTAAAAACAACAGATATGAAAAAGCATGAGTATTTTTAACAAAAAATGTTTTAATTAAATCATAATTAATTAATCATTTACGAAAATAATATTAATTTTTCTCTGACTTATCCCTAATTTATTTTAAATGCTTTTTGCACAAATATTTTAATTAATACTTGACGCGGTTTAAGTTATTTATTTTTGTGTGTTTTTACACATGTTTAGCCTGTTTAAGTTGTCTGCTTTTGTTTTCTTGTTTATAAATCAAAGTCTTTGATTTATTAAATATTTAAACTTTTGTATTTTAATTGTTACTCTACTAGATCTTATTTAATAAAACCACTGCAAATTAGAAAAAACAATAAACTAGAGTTTTGAAATTTCATTATGACAAGATTAATTGCGGTGGGTATTAATTAATGGCAAGAGACAAAATTTTTAATAAAAATGTGTAAAAAAATTAACAAGTTTTTTCTCATACATATTCGAAATTTTAAGCAAATCTGCAATTTTTAGTAAAGTTACGGTAAAAATGGTTTAAAGACAATAAAAAAGACTATCAAATAAGACAATAAACTTTAATATTAACTAACTATAGTGACAATGTTTGCGGGCAATAATAAGTCAGTGGTTAAACGCAACTGGAAATTCTGCAAAATATACCAACTCTGCAGCGCCCACAACGCAAACTCGACTTATTTATAAAGAGAAACACAATACGAAACAGCAGAAGCTCCGAAAAGCCGTGAACCAACAGCTCGACTGAAAACATCGAAGCAACGCGAAACATCCACAAGAAAACATTCTCCGCAATTTCACATTAGACTTTAAAATGTTCTCATTTCAGTCAAAAGATTTTTTAAACTAACGAAGAAGTAAATAATTCTCTATTAAAATTAATCATGAACGACAAGGCTGATTTTTATTTCAGCGGCCACGTTAATAAGCAAAATTAACGGTTAAAGACCGCTTCACATTGTAATACTGAGTAATACGACATCATAAAAAATGAGAAAGTATAATAATGTGAAGACAATATGTAATGAAATGTCAAAAAATACGTATAGAAATATGACAGTCATATGGCTCTCACCATTTTTAGAAAATTTTCTAAACGCTAAGACTTTTTATATTATTTTACAGCAAACAAAAACAGAGTTGTTATTTTACACCAAAAAAGAAACAGAGTTGTGTGCAAAAATAATATTAACAGCTGTTGTTGTGTACTTTGCCGTGTGCGATTATTTGAAGTGTGATACTGTAGACACAAAATGTAATGAGAAAATTTTCTATCTGATTTTTTTGACAATCAGAACAAAAATCATTGCTCTTACAAAATCCAATGAAAATCTTAAGACTAGTATACTAGTCTGAAGCCACCTTAAGCACTATTAGACCCTATCAAAGTCACTCTATTGTAACGTTGCAGTTACGTCGGAAAAGGTTACTAATACTTATTTTTTTAAAGGAACTGAGCCACACTTTAAAGCCAGGTTGACTGAATTTTTTTACCGTAAGTTGACGATCGGCATTTTTAGCACAAGTGGGCAATAGGATAGGACTTGTCACTTGTCATATTGCACCAACGCAAAGCAGGATATCTTTTAATTTGTAAAAATATAGCCGTTTAGCACTTAAAATTTTGGTTCAATCACTTTGTTGCCAAATTAAAACCAAAAATTTATGGGTTAGGAACAGAGGAAATGGGACCTCCTCAACAAACTAAATACTTTATATGATTTTTTTTAGCGAACTATAACTGCTTAAGACTTTAAACTTTACGAACGTCACTCAGATAATAACTGAATTATTCAAGGCAAAAAATGGATCGGAAAGGATAGGATAGGAGCAGGGTCAATGCGATGCCCATACAAATGATATACATCTTATGACATATTTCTAATATGTTAACCAGTTTAAACTTAAAACTCTTCACTTCAATAAAAACTCCCCCATAAAGACAAAAAGGACTGATTAAGACTTCTACGTGTTTAAGTTCTTTTCGGTTGAAGTCCTTTTATGGCGGCAACGACCAAGAATGGACCAATCATTGTATTTGCGTTTATGTTGAACCTAATTTTAAAGCAATTTTTTATAAATCAAATATGAAAATATTAAAGACCGATTCCGGGAGGACATTTCTATATTATATTATAAGAACATACATTAATACGCCAAATTTCAAAATAAAACCTTTTTCCTTAATGACAAAAATTACGTAGACAGACACTGACGTTCGAATGGACAGACATTTCTTTTTAGACTCAGAAAAGAGTGTGTGGAGTTCAAACTTCAAAATAATCAATGTTTTAATAAAAATTTCAACATTTTCAAATTGTTTTCCTTTTTTTTGTTTTTTAAAGATCCTAAGCACGCAATTTCATTGACTTTACTTACGTCCGTCTGTCTTTCGGTCACATGTGTGAACAAAACAAAAACCTGCAAAAACGAAAGTCCAAAATGTCAATGACAGTTTAAAAAGAAAAACAAAAAACGTTTGTATGGTTTAACACCTCTATTAAGATGTTGGTTTTTTTCCAAAATGAAGTTGTTATTGTTGTTGCTGCTGCTACTGTGAATGTATTAACTTATGGATTTATTTTTTTGTGAATATACAATTTTAGCGCAGTTCAAAGTTGAATAAACTTAAAAACGTGTTGGTCTTTTAAAACGCATTAATGCGATTTTAAAAGATTTTACTTAAAAGGAAAACTAATAAATTTGATTAATTGCAAGATCTTAAACGAAAAAAATATGGCAGCTTTTTGTTATGTTTAAACTTTGCAAAGATGGCAGCTTTAAAAAAACTAAGCGCCTTAATTTATTTTAATTTTTTTAAACTTAAAAAAAACAAA
This sequence comes from Paykullia maculata, assembly GCA_003055125.1. Classification (NCBI taxonomy): domain Eukaryota; kingdom Metazoa; phylum Arthropoda; class Insecta; order Diptera; family Rhinophoridae; genus Paykullia; species Paykullia maculata. The sequence goes on along the minus strand of NDXZ01028334.1, from coordinate 6,408 downwards.
TCTCTTAAGAGATTTAAAAAAAAAAATAAAAAACTTTTTATAAATTATTATTTCTATAATTTTGTTTTGTTATCTTGAACATGTAATTTAGTAGTTTAGAGATGGGAATTATTGTTGGCAAATTTTTTCTACATTAAGGCATATAATCTCTGTAGCTGAAAACTGAAGCAGCCAACTAAAAGCAGCAATGAAGCAACCACAATCAAGATTTTTTTTAAACAAAAAAAATATGCCTCTAGTTGCCTTTCAAATACATAGTTTTTAGTTTATTTCTGAAGATTTTTTTCCTAGTGTCTCCCATTAATTCAAGTGATAAATCTTTTTTGATTTTTGTTTTCTTTCTTCGTTGAATTGTTTAATATTTAAAGACAAAAGCATTCGATATTTATGTTGCCTCAAGAATATTTACAAGATTTCTAAAGAATTTTATAACCTCAGGTTGCTAGTTTTTTTTTTGGTTGGTTGTTAACGTCTCTTTATTGCTGCTTCAAGACTTCTGATTATATTTTACCAAATAACGGTAATTTGTTGTAGTCAAATAAATAAAAATATGATGTATTTTTATTGCGGATTTAAACAATTTGCTTTTAACAATAAATCTGTGATTTTTACTATATTTCTTTTGGAGAAGATTTTTTGTAATAGAATTGTTTTTTTTTTAAATTAAATTTAAAAACGGAAATTAAACCACATTCAATTAAAGCTGGAAATAGTAATTTTGAAAAAAAAAACAATGGGGTTAAGGTAAAATTGGTAAAATTAAATGTCCAGAGATATTTCTTTAAAAAAAGACTAGAATGGAAAACATGCGCAAGTCAATAGCTTAGTAGTAAATAGTCCAAAGGCCAGTTAATATTCTAGTCTAAAACAGGAACTCGAATTGCCACAACCATAAGCGTCATTCATAGATAAACCTAAATTAGCGCGCTAAGCATTGTCTGGCTGTCCAAATATTTTCATGCCCATACAAATTGTATAAAGCAAACCAAAATAGTGCGGCAAAGGCGCTTTACAATTCGAAAATCTGACATTGATAGCGCTTTAGGAAGTGAAGTTGGATGCAGATGGTTTTGCTACTGTTGAAATGTAATAACATTTTAGCTACGTTCACGTCAAGTCTAACGATTTACTCAATTTTTCATACGTTTTAAGTTATGTTTTGTTTTAAAGTTAAGTTAACATTACTATTTATGACGCAACTTCAACATTCTTGTTTAGGTAGATCACTTCAGCGTAAACACCAGATGCAATTTAACGCAATGCTCTAATTTAGGTTTGGCTGTTGATTTTATATGATAACAAACATGATTGTATGACTAAATGTAAGATTCTTACGACCTGTCATTCGTTAACAAAATTGCTTTTAAATTCATAAAAAATTTCATAGAATGATTTTAAATTATTCAAACTGTAAATACTATTCAAAGTGCTAAGGGAATTTTAAAAGCTATTGTGAGTTAAGACAAAAAATTAAGATTAATTTGTCATGATGCCACTCATTTCACACGTGACTAATTGGAATTTAGTTTCAAATAATTTTAACAGGGGGCTAATTCTGGCATTCGATAGCGATCGAGTTTTAACAATTCTAATTGGAATCCAATTGGAATTCCTATACCTAAAGCAAAAAAAACTCGCACGTTCGAGTAAAACTCGATCGCTATCGAATGACAGAATTAGGCCCCAGTTTTATATCTAACTATTGTGAATTAAAAATTCTATTTAAAGTGCTGTGGAAGGTTAAAACTTTTGTGAACTATTACTGTTCATACGATAACTTGGTATACCCTTTAGCATAGGTGACAAGGGTATACATATATAGGTTTGTCATTCTTTTTGTAATTTTTACAATTTTCATTTGCAACCCCATAAAGTATATACATATTTTCTGAATCCTTATAGATAGGGACGTCGATTTAGCCATGTCCGTCTGTCTGTTGAAATCAACTTTTCTCAGGCCCTAATGTCGTACAAGCCCGGTACCGATATCAAATTATCAGAAATTCTTTCGAGCTGCTTACCATTTAAAACCAGTTAAATCACCTAATAACTGACCGAGATATAAACCAAATAAAACGACTACCAATTTTTTTTTTTTTTTTTTACACAAAAATTATTATATTTGTGTGTAACACAGAAAAAAAGTGTTGGAAATACAATTAAATTGTTTGCAAATACAATTAGAAGTTTAATTAAAACTCAACCAACAATAGAATTTGTAAATACAATAACAAAATTTGTAAGTTAATTGTTAACAGTCAAGTCAACAAAATTATTTGCATATTAACAAAACATATTTTTAAATATAATGTTCCCAAGAGGTGGCGCTGCATGACCTTCCTCATAATCCCAAGAGGTGTCCTGTGGCTTTCCTATGATGTTATCATTTTTTTCCCCTTAATTTTTAAAACTCGAAAACCATGATGAAAATTTGTTTGTCTTTACTGGGATTTGAACCTGGGGTGCTTGGTTTTGTAGGCAAGCACTTTAACCACTACACTATGCCGGCACATGAAAACAATATTTTGTTTGTTTATTTTTTAATTTTTCAAATTTCCAAAAACTAATTGTTTTAAATTTTGATATCTCTTGTTTTTTTAAATACTAACAAAATTTTTAATTGTATTAACAAAAAATGTTGTTAACTTCAATTAGTCGATATTTATTTTCTGTAATAAGACATGCCTTTTGGGAAATTTTACAAAAAAAACAAAAAATTTCGAGACATAAGTTAAAAAAAAATTTTTTTTTTTTTACACAAAAGTTATTATATTCATGTGTAAGACCTTTTTGGTTAATTTGAAAAAAATTTACTAATTGGCCTAGAATCAGCAAAGAGATGGGCGAAAAACCTATGTATATGAAATAAAGAACTTTGATTATCTTTCGTACATGCGAATACATACGTACATACATAAATACACGTAGTGAAGGGTATATACGATTTTGCACAGCCAAATATAGCGCTCTTACTTGTTTTTTATACTCCTTCCTGCACGCCTTAAAATTGATGTATAGTTTCCAGTATCCTATGGAATCGACTTTTTCCAGTTTTTGGCGTTTTTTTTAATTTCGTTAAAAATTTTGAAATTTTACCAAAATTCATGTTTTGCAAACTTTTAATTTAGGGTTTTCAATAAAATTTTGTAGCAAGGGCAGTTTTTTTTTGCTAAAATCCCTAAATTATATACAAAAAAATTTGTTTTAAAAACAGTGTAGCCACTATAGCGATTTCTGATTTATGCATTTACAGAAAATTTTATTATTTGCTAAATAAGTTTTAGTTAACAGGGTTGCCATTTTAGCACTAATAAATTTTGTATATTTTTATTTAAATTAAGTAGAATTTTTTTATTAAAAAATTATATTTATAAACGTATTAATTTACTTTTAATTTTTTTTAACTATAAGATGATTTTTCTTGGTGTTTTTCAAGACAGGTGTTACTTCTATAAGAAAAAAAACTTCTAGGTCATTTTCCTTATGTTTTTTTTACGCAATAAGGTCATCTGCATTTGTTTTGCATCAATTTTTTTTTCTTTAATAGAAAAAATTTCACTTTCTCTTATTTCACAAAGAAACAAATTTAAATAAAATGCAGTTTCACTTGTTGCAAGTTTTTTTGTTTCAACATTGCAAAACAATTATTGGTCCATCATGGTAATCAATGGATGACGATGTTGTTTTAATTGTACGTGCAACATTTTTATGCTCAATCGTATGGTATGGCGTACATTGTACATATGAGCAACACCAATATGTTTTGTTTAATATAAAAAAATTTTCATTTTATAAACTAATATTTTTTTCATATCAACAAAAAAACGAAAAAATTAAAATATAAATTTACTTTTTCTTTTAAAGTTGCCACACACGGCAGCAGAAAGAAGAAAAACTGAAAACGTAAAACAAGTTTCCACTAAAATCTTTAAAAGATTAAATAAAATAAATTTTAAACAACATTATTTTTGTTTTTTTTTTTTGATAAAAATAAAATACTACAGCATCTTTTTTTTGGTGGCCCCTAGTTGCCCCCTCTTAAACGTACAAACATATGAAAAGTTTTATAAACAAGTTGCGTTTTGTCAGTCGCAATCTTTTTTTTTTCGGTTTTAGACTCAGATGGGAACCAAACTGACAACATAAACATTTTAGCTGCCATCATCCAACTAAACAACAACCTGCCATACAACATTTAATTTAAAAAAAAATATATTTATATTTTTATTCGAGAGTCAGGTGAGCTTAGCAATTTGGCAAGTGGCTAGACAAAAACGTAAATAATTTATTTCATAAAATTATACAAAAAATAAAAAAAAAATATCTAAACTTAAACAAAATAATGTTTAAGTGGCAAAAAACTCTAGTAACATACTTTGTACATAGAAAAAAAATGCCTAAAATTCATACAAACAAATGCAACAAAATCCTGTTGTGGATAATGCAGATGCAACACAGTTGTTTTTGGGTGACGAAAACACAAAAATTTGCTAAAATGTGTAGTTAAAATACGAATAAAACTTAAAGGGGGTAGAGAAAACTAATGCACTTTTGAGTTAAGAAAATCACAAAAACAAACTTTCCCAATAAAAAAAAAAAAAAAAAAA
>NDXZ01028332.1:0-10298 GCA_003055125.1 Paykullia maculata | reverse complement strand
TAAGTCCTTTTTGGTCTGAATTCTTGCAGTATTCTATTCTGCGACGCACTGCGCATCTCCTGGACCTGAACAGAAGGCGACTGAGGTACACAGTGGCTGCTATCACCGGTCACTGTGGTTCGGCAGACACGCAGAAAGAATGGGAATTCCTTTCAATGGCTTCTGCAGAAGTTGTCATGATGTGGAGGAGGAGGAGGAGACTGTGCAACACCTTCTATGCCTCTGCCCTGCACTGGACACACGCAGGAGATGCATCTTGGGGTGCGTAGGCTGCATGATTGATCGGGCTTGGTCGGAATTGATCTCGACAGCTTGGCGTCCCTTATAGGGGTTTGTGGCTGGTTCGTGACCAGGACCCGGATGCATTGAGTGAGCAGCCGGACGACCTGAGTGATAAGTTTATCTTCAAGTCCAGATAACTTTTCTTTCTTTCTTTATATTCTTATCTCTACTATTTCATTGATCTAATTCCTTTTCTTTTTCTCTTCTTCTCTTCACAGGTATCACAAAGGGACCGTATGCATCGGACCCAAGTGAGCTGCGTCTCTAACTTCCCTGCAGATGCCTGCTCAACTAACCTAACCAATTAATTTTAATCTTGCTAATTGCTTGCGAATAATTGTTTGACTTATTGATGACTTTATTGCAAAAACATCCTAAAGTGCATTCCACATCATCCTTGATGGCGATTTGTCCCGAACATATTCGAAATAGACATCAGATGTGCAGCTTCCTCCTTTGTTTTTCGCTTATGCCTTTTGGAAGTCTTGATTCTATCGGTTTCAAAACATCGAAATACATTTTTACCCAAAAACTCCAGTTTTCATAACCAATTCCGTTAAATTGAACTTTTCCATGAGGAACTTCCTTTCTCTGGTCGCCCATAACCTCTTGTTTTTTAACCAATTTTGTATTTGTTTTAAAATGATTTTATTGTTAAAGTTACAATCAAATTAAAAAAAAATTGAACAGTTTGAAATATACAAATATAATTATCTCTAAGCTAACATTAACAATTTTTAAGAGTGTTTAAAAACAAAGTATTACAATAAAATCTAATTTTGCTAAGCTGGTCCGGAACGTAACGTTCCACTTACTGCAGAGTACTTATTTATACATATCTTCGCATAGAAAAAAGGCATATATTTTTTTAATTCTCTTTTGGTTTTATCTAAAACTTTTACACTTGCAAAATTAAAACGCAGACATTTTTCGTTCAACAAGAAAACTGCAAAAAGTGGAAAAGAGAAACAAAAAAGGCTTGATAGCCTCTTCAACCTACGCCTTTTGTAAAAAAAATAATGCCAACTGTTTCCACTAAATTGTGGTAAAATTTTAGTAGTTAAGGTTGCACCAAAAAAATTCATAGGTTATATTTTCTAAGAATAAGGCATACATTAAACTAAGAGCAAAGGTAGAATGGCAGTTACTAATTGCCAGTTTTTGACTTCGTATTTAAATACGCATTTAGTTAATTGTCACTTAAATTTAAGAAACACTTAAACGCTTTTTGTTTAAATGTCAAAAAATTTTGACTTACAAAAAACAGTTGATTAATAGAAAAAAAATTAAATAGTGTAGTTTGTATATTAAAGTGTCTATTAAAAATGGTTGTGTGGCTGTTTTACAATCGAAGGCGCACCACAGGCCATTGTTATCGAACCTAGTCGAGAATTGAGCGAGTAAACACAATAAAATTTAAGTTTAGAGTGCATTTGTCAGATCAAAATGTACAGATTCTATTGCTAATAGGAAGTGTTAAGTTGGAACAACAGGAGCGTGTTGTAGCAAGGTGTTTATATCGCAATAGTCATTGGTTTTGTGCAGTATTGTTGTGTTATATGTTTTTTACCGCACCATTTTTTTGCAATAATTTTAAACAATAAAAATGTTAATAAAAAATTCTATTAATTAAATTTATTATAAAGTTTAATTATTTTAACAGTTTGTTAGTACTAACATAATACATTTTTTTAAAAAAGGACTTGTAAGTGCAATTGATATTTAACAGGCACAGTGCAACTTATAACTAAAATTTTTTTTCGATGAAGTTTAATAATTTCTCCAGGCTCAACTTTACGTACATAACAAACCGCAGGATGTCCAACTTTTGTGTTGATCAAACTAAGGAGAACTATCTTACCCAAATACTGGGGCAACCAACACAATTACTGTGTGTGGAAAGACCGACGTGCGACACTTGTTCTTAGTTTTGTCCTGAACAAAATTAACCAATCAGTAAAAAGAACGATTATGCCCAACTAAATTATTTTAGTAAGAAGTACATATAAAAAAATTTTGGAAATTAATCTTAGTATCTCCTTTGAGTCAAAATGACCCATAAACTGTATTATTTGACTTATATTCTTAATATTCTTCAGTATTTGATGAAAATTAATAAATACTTTTGTCTAAATATATGAATTGCAATAAAAAAAACATTAAATCAAGCCTAGTGAACTTCACAAACTTGGTTTGAAAAATTAAAAAAAAAATATATTAAAAATAAAGATTAATAATCTTCATATAAAAAAATCAGTCGACACCAATGAAAACTGTATGCTACACGTTAAACATATATTGTGATACTAAATCGCGATCATTATTGGACGTGTAGCATTGCACTACGACATATATAAAATAAAGTTTTACTTGGCCTATGTATCACTGGAGCAACTTGTAACACTATATTTTCACCATGAATGCTTTTTATGTCTTTTTTTAATTCTCTTTTAAAGCTGCTTCAATTTCAATTTAAGACGCCTAAAAAGCATAATATTTTAAAAGAAAAAGTTCGTACAACTTTGTACAGGAAATGAAAAATTTTACTCTCATTTTTCCTCAAAATTGCACAAAAATTGTTATCTGGAACGCTTTTGGACTAATTTGTGCGAGTTCGGACTGTTTTGTTATACATTGGGAACAGACCTGATGATTTTTCATGAATTTTTTCAAGGTTGAGTTATTAAACTATTATCATATAATATTCTTAAGTTATTCATTCGTAAACAAAGAAAAATATCTATATTTAATTATATTTAATTTTAATACTATTTATATAAATTATATATAATAGTATTTTAGTTTCGAAAAACACCATAAAATATTAATTTTACGTATTAAGATCAAAATACGATTGAAAGCAGGTCTTCTCACGTGCAAGTACGATATAAAATAAAACATAATAAGAAAAATACAAATGAGCATAAAAAGGAACACGAAAAAATATCACAAAAAACGAATTCGTGTCTTGTTCTACCCCGCTTTCAATTCAGCATCTCTCTTCAAAAAAACAAACTCACGTTTGCCATGATTTTTCTAACTCATCGTGTGAATCTACTGCAAGACTAAAGTATTTCTTCGATATTTTCGTGATAATATGTAAAGCTTGTACGTGGCATTGTTTTGGTGGTAGTAGTACCAACGGGGAGTAAAAAAGGTGTGCAAGGTGGACCTAATAAAAGGACTTCAACTGATCAGCTGACTTTTATTTCCGTCAAATGTTATACCTGACCCTATGACATTTTGATTGACATAAAATTAAAACAAGTGTTTCCTATTTTTATTTTAGACCTATTGACCCAGCTGATCATCAGCTATTTACCTCAGTTAAAATTCATATTGTCAAAATTTGTTTGTTTGTTTTGATTTTTCATTTTCGTTTATACACAAATTATAAAAAATTGTTGTTCTGTTTTTTCTATTTGCTATTTTTTGTGTTACTGTTTATGACATTATGAATTTTTATACAAAAACAAAATGCATGTTGCTTTGTTGGTGTTGTGTTTGTTGTAGCAATGAGTTCACCTTGTGTAGTTATGACATGCCTACAAATATATAAAAAGTGAACTAAGGGAATTAATACTTCAAATTAAAAACAAAAAACTTTAAAATTACAAATATAAAAATTAGAAAGGAAGGAAATAACATTTTTTTTACATCAATTTAGTTTTTTTCGCAACAACAAAATTCATTTTATTTTTGAATTTGTTGTATCGACGCTATTACCTTATAAAATCTACCTTGCTTATTGATTTTTTTTTATCTAACATACCGTCTTGACCAGCCATCGTCATGTTCAGCCAATGAACAAGAACATAAAAACGATTCGTCTGGACCGTTGCTGTTCGTGTTTTGTTCTTGTTCGGCCAAAGTTGCCTGAGCATATGTTCGACCAACGATGCCTGGGCATGAAATGTCATTTTAAGTTTGACGTTTTAATGATTATGAAAGAAAAGCTATAAAAGGCTTAAAAAGAAATTTTAAAGACAACATTTGTTAACCAAGTATAAAAATGTTAAATTGTATAAATTTTATTAAAATAAATCGTGTAAAAATAATAAACACCACGAAACAACACCGATGAAAATCAGAAAATTATGATTAGGCAAGGCATGAACATCAGCACGTTCTCTCCACATGTCGAAATATAAACAAACTTTTTACAGCTATTCTGCCGACGTTTTGTTCATGTACGAACATATATCTAGCTCGTCAAGACGTAGTGTAAACCCTGCGTGTGGCAAATGGGCTACTTGATTGTTCGTGTAGACTGCTACAATTTTAACCGCTGCACTTAATACAATCGCTTCATTTAATAAGTAAATATACAAATTTACATCACTTGTATTATATCAAATTATGACAAAAATCCGTTATCTTTTTATAATTAGTTTTTTTTGGATCAACGTACAGACATGAGCCGTTTTCATTATGGAGTAGAGTAAGTATTTAAAATATTTATTTTGTAAAGCAAAAAGATGCGATAATTAAAATTCTTTTTAAAGTGCTAACGGAGAAGAAGAAATGATTGGTTTAGATTTCGTTAATGGACCAAATGTTTTTGCTACTAACCTTGCAACTTATGATAATGAATCAGAAATTAGAAGCGTTTTTGACGCAATCGAGCCATTAGATACTTGTAAAAACTCAATAGTTTTAAATCATAATAATAATGTACACACCAATTTATTAATTTCAAATGATGAGGTGATTGACAGTAACAATTTTATTCATGATCCAACAAATCAGTTTCAAAAATATGGCTTAAATAATATATGCTTGCTTCAGGAGCCGTTTTATGTTGGTTATAGTAATTATGAAATGCTGAATGAACAAACTGATCGTCAGTTTGCAATAAAAAACGAACAAGAAGTTGCTTGTAAGTATAAAAAATAGGAATGTGTTTCTTTTGAATAAAACATAATTTTTCATTATATGTAATATAAAACAGCATCTGTAGATTTACCTGCACAGGCTGTCGTCTATAACTCCAATATAGGAGATCAGGAAAAAAATTATTTGTATAAAAATGTTTCACATGTTTCCAACTTTGCGACGTTTTCAAATGTGAACAATAACGTAAACTCAGTCCAATCAAACCAATACGGGATTACCTTATTCAATTCATTATATAACAAATCCTCTAATGCTTCAACAGCACCTACAGAGTTTATAAAAAATAATTGTTACTCCAATTCTACAAAGGATCTATTGAATAACTCAAAAACTGTTTATCCTAATGTGTCAAATATTGAAAACAATTCGTCAACAATAAATAAGGATAAATTATATATGAATTGCAAGACGCCATGTGATACAACAAATATTCATTCAGAAGCAAATTTTATTGGGAGAACAGAAAATACATGTTTAAAGATGAATAACAACGATTTTAAAAATTGTAATAAATTATCTTTACCGGATTCAACGGGAACCCATTGGACTCCAGTTTTTCCACGACAATTTTTTACTAAAATTCCTGAAATGATTGTTATGCATCCACTGCATACTCGAAAGATTGTCCCCGTTCAAAACATAGAAGTCAATAATAACAATGATGAATCTTTGAATTTTGACAAATCAAGTTCTTTAATTCCAGATAGTAACAACTTAGGTAAACATTTTTACAAAACAAAAAAGTTTATTAAAATATTTTTCGACTGTTACACTTTTAAAGTTTTAGATTGTTACACTTTCGATTTGGATAAGGAACGAATAAAAGTTCCAACGCTTCAAAAACATTTGGTGTCAAGGATTCCTAATAAATATCGACGGAAGCAAAAACTGTGTATTATTCCAGGTAATGTGCTTTAAAAAATCTTGTAAGTATTGTTTTAGTCTTAACAAAAAGAAAATTGCTCCCCGACACTTGAAAACTCGTAAATATTTAGAAACATTTTTATTTAAGATCAAGAAAGAATATACCGTGCGGCCTTGCCTTGTACAGCCCTCAATTACTGCAACTGCTCGCCTATTGCAACAGCCAAGTTTTTTTTTATGTTGTATAGTAGACTATTAGCGCAACACTTTAATAATTTTTTTGACTCGGTTATCGCAACTTTTAATTTTTTGTTTTTTGGTTGTTTTTATACAAAGTGGGTTTTACCGTTAATTCTTGTTAACCCACTTGGGCCCAAACAAAAACGATCGGAAAAATTTAAACATTTTTATTTTGTTATTACTTACTTTTACAAAGTCAACTAGTAGTTATAGTAGACGGTCATGTTGTTCTCTAAAGTATAAAACTTTTTGTGACATTTTAAATAAATATTTATACTAAATACGTGCAATCGTATACCTATCTGATTGTATTAGCAAAACGAATACACCATGTAAATGTACTACTGGTATTAATGTTGTTGCCTGTTGTAAGATATTGTATGGGTTTACTTTAACATACTCATCTATATTCATATGTATATAAAGATGAATAAAATTTGTATGTATGTTTGTATTTTATTATTATGTGGCCAGCTATAAAATTTTTATAGCTGGCCACACTGTTGGACCGATTTTTTTGAAAATTTTTACAGCATGTTACTGATAGTCTCAAAGGAACAATAGGATAACATTTTTTGGGAAATTTTTGATGCCACGCCCACTTTTCATCTATATACGGAAAGGAGTAACGTTAGTGATTGATTAACTAACTGATTTATTATCAAACAGTCCAAACGCGTAAAGCTAGACATGAAAGACATGAGCTGTGAAATTCAAATATTTAGGGAGTTAAAAATGGGAAAAACTGGTAATCTTATATTTTTTAACCAAACAAAATACAAACAAAATTTAAAAAGCATTATATTTCATTCAAAAAATAAGCGGGCCGGTTTCATACTTTTTTAAATTTCGGGTCATTAGGGCCATTTTTGGAGCTCCTTGCAACTTCTAAATCAATTAAGATAAAAATAAAATTTTAACTGCGATCGTCACTCCTGCAAAAAATATAAAAACATTTTAGGTACTTTTTTAAAATAAAATATTTTTGTGAACTTTGATGGAATTCATGTAAAGGTTTACACCACCTTCTACTTGTATACAGACATTTATTTGAGAAAAAACTTTTGGCACTTGAATGAGGATTAAAAAATTAACAAAAAGGGGGAAACACGGGCATATGCGTTTAATAGTAAATACTTAGCCAATTTGGATAAGATTTTGAACGCAGAGGCCTTCAGACTTAAAAAATTATATGATATAATTCAATTTAAATAACATTAATATTGGAATATAGAAAGGGAAAATTTTGAGTAAACAGAGGCGAACAAGTACTTTTTTAGCTTTTAGGGTACTTTTTAAATTTGTTTGAGTTTCTGTGCAATTAGAGCCTATTGATACTGATTGAGATAGAAAATCATATATGGGGGTAAAAACGTACCTTTTCAACTTTTAGGGTACTATTAATTTTTTTTATTTTTTTTTTTTGCTTTATGAGTCCAGATATGGGCTGTTTTCATAAACGCAGTTTGCAAAGCAACATTGCAAAATAATGCGCTTACAAGGCAAAGCAATACTTTATAGACACACTGCTTTGTCAAATAATGCCGTGACATTTTCATACATTTATGAACGCATAAATGTTTTGTTGTGTTTTTTGTTTGTTGCACAAATTGGATACGGGGTCTTGAATTACCAAATGCCATTATTTTTGCTATTAGTAGCTTCTGGTTCCATATTTCTCACCACGTGTATGTATATTAAACAATAATCGTACAAATTTTAATTAAAAATTTAAACGTCAAGAAAAATGTATAAAGAATCACAAATGAAAACAATGCCCAAATTCGACAAATACTGCGCATTGAAATGGGTTGTCATGCAATAATGAACATGTGGCATTGCCAATGTGTTTATGAACACTATACTTTGCTGTATTGTATTGCAATTGCGTTTATGAAATCAGCCATGGGCTAATTCTGCGTAACGCACGCAACATTCGTACGCGTTATTAGATTAAAATATAAAAATTTTTTGGTCTTTCAAAAGAGATACCTTTAACTTTTACGTAGTGTTTAGTAGGATTTTATTTGTACTTTCGAATGGCATAAAACAAAATTTTGTAGCAGGTATTTGTTGTAAAATAATTGATCACAAAGTTTTGTGAAGCACGTTACAAAAATGGAAGTAACTTTGCTTAAGTTTGTGGCAATATATTTGTGATAGGGTGTATTCTAGTCACTATGCATGACACTACTATTTTGTTCACAGTGTATTGTCGGAATTTTGTATAACGGTTTATATTTTTTTTATGTTTTCTAGAATGTTCTCTGTACCTATATCCGTCTCTTTTTTACAAATGTATTATTATATTTACTCAATACTTATAACATATGTATGTAAGTATATACATATGTATATAAACAGGACGCTAGCTTTTAAGTAACCATTGTAAAGATTTTGAACTTAATAAAAATTTGATTGTGAAAGCGAACAGGCTTGTTTAAGTTTTTATCCTACAAGTTGGATTTTGCTTTCGTAATTTTTAGCGAATTTTGCATAATAAAGCATACAAAATCTAATTCCTAAAAGAAAGATGAATATAAGAGAAATCTAAAACAGCTTTATTGGAGCCAAAAAAAAAAAAAGTTTAGTTTTTTATTAAAAGCCGTGATCCCTTTGTGACACACGTTACATTTTTTCCCAGTAGCATACATATAGAGTAATTCCATGTTATTTTTACCAGGAATTTTTCGATGATTTTCGATTTTGATAAAAATGTTGTAAGATTTAAAATAAATTCTTTTTGAGTACAATTGGCAAGATTTCAAGGTTTAAGAAATTTAATAAAAGTTTTTTTTTTAAAACATTAAATAATTTAGAAAAAGATTTTTTTAATTTTTTTTTTTTACAAAAAATATATCTCCAAATTTTTTAATAACATACAAAAAGCTACTATATGGTCTAAGTACCCTGATATTTTCAGAGTAGTGTCTATACTAGTTTTCAAAATATTATAAAATATGAAGATGAATATTTACTTTTTTTGAAATTGAAGAAGTAATTAACATTATAAAATAACTTACAATAAGACTTTTGTAACAAAAAGTAAATATACATTTTCATATTATTAAATAAAATTGACGAGAGCATCTGTAATGTCTTTAGTGCACTTGTTGCATTCACTCGTCATACAAATTTCATTGGCTTCGTCACAACACTTTTTTAAGTTGCCAAAGTTAGATGGGAACATAGAAAAAATACGAAATATAGCTTCCAGTAAAAATTATTTTTTTATACCTTTCACCACAGGTGACAAGGATATAAACATATAAGTTTGTCTTTTCGTTTGTAATTTTCACAATCACCCCTATCGTGAATAAATTTTCCCTCAAATTTTTTTCCCCTTTCCCAAAATTGCAATCGTGAATAATTATTCCCCTGTATTTTTGTATTAGTTTGTTCACTTTGTTTTGTCTGGGGAACAAAATTTTATGCGAAAAAATTTCACATTTTATTCACGATAGGGGTGAATATTTATTTACGAGCCCATAAAGTATATATATTCTGGGTTCTTATAGAGAGGAAACTCGATTAAGCCACGCCCATCTGTAAATCTGTTGAAATCAACTTTTCTCAGCCCTCCCCGTTGCTGGTATCAAACAATCAGAAATTTCGCCGAGATTCTTGCTATTAAAAATCACCAAAATCTTACAATTAACGAGATATAAGCAAAAAAAGTTTTTTTACCTAAAACTTATTATATTTGTGTGCCTTTTTGAAAAATTAAAAAAAAATACTATTTGGTCCAGAATCAGCAAGATATGAGCGAAAAACCTATATGGACTAAAATTAATATCATAAAAAAATCAGGTTTTCAAAAAAATAATTTATAACTTTATTGAATGAAGGTTTATAAGACAGGTTTCTCATACAAAATCTGCTTAATAAATCTTTTAAATTAACAAATTCATACATATATACATAAGTATGTATGTTAAATTTGTAAGTCGTGGCTTCTAAAATAAATAAAAAGAAAACAAGTGAAATATGGAATTTTTTTGAACTTATTGATAGTG
>NDXZ01028319.1:0-10042 GCA_003055125.1 Paykullia maculata | reverse complement strand
ACAAAATTTTATTTATTTACTCTAACCGTTATGCTGTGTGAATATATACATATATGTATATATATGTATGTACTTATGTGCAGTAAATTGGCTAATAATATAAAAGTTACTTTGTTTGCCTCCATAAAAATTCATTTATTAAAAAATTTTTATAACTTTTTTCTTGTTTTCTTGATTCCGATTTACTATGACGAAATTGCTGCTTTAGTGCAATGCAACATACTTTTCTAATCGTATTTTAAAGGAATTGTTTTTAGAATTTTAGTTTAATGTATTAATATTAAATGAACTTTACTTAATTTCCAAGGTGAAAAGACATGATTTTCCAATTGGAAGTGAAAAAAGTTAAGCTTATAAAGAGTTAAAAGTTAAGATAACTTTTACTTTTCATTTTAAGTAATTTAAGTTTGAAGCCTTTATTGCTTGTAAATTTAAAAAAAAATTAATTATATCCTTATACGATCGATTGAAATAAACATACCAATATCACCATAGTTTTTGATTTAAATAAAACAAAATAAGTCATAATATCATTAACCAAATGAGAATAATATAATTTAATTGTAATCACTCTTAAAAAAATACCACTGACTCAACATAAGAAATTGAACATTGAATATGCATCTTTATAAAAACTAAATTTTTAATTTTAACACGTTACCACCATTTCTAGTCAATTTTCCCTCTTAAATTTTTTTTCTATAAATGTCCTTAAAATTTTGTAAATTGACTCGTAAGTGCAAACATTACATAACATTAGTTTTACCTGCATTTCATCACGTGCTTTTTGCATGCAAAAACAACTAATGTTTATCGCAATGATAAATAAATGAATGATCATGATGATGATTATGATGGTAAAGCTGTGAAAAAAACCCCATTCGGTGTTAAATACCAACACGTGCCAGCCCATCTAAGAATGCAGAAAATGTGTTTATAATACACACACACACACACACACTTATTCATAACTGCATCCATCATAAAGTGTTATTTAGAACATCAAGTTACACGTCGTTTTGGTTTTTATTGTTTTGCTATTGCTTTTGTTGTTGGCACTTTTGTTGTCGTTGTCATCATTTATGTCGCCCATTAGCAGCAACACTGTCAACAACATAACCAAGTTATGTACCAGCATGTTGGCCGATGGCAAATGTTTTGTAACATTTTTAAATGAAAAAAATAAATAAATAAACAGTTCTAAGTGCGTAAAATATGTACAAAAGAATATAAAAGTAAAAGTGTTTCAAGTACTTTTTTAACAAAGTTACACTTGTTTACTTGTTGTTACTTCTCTGTGATTAGAAATATGTAAAAACTGTTTTTTCCTTAAAAATGGATAAGAAATTGCTGTTTAGAATACGGCAGTATACTTTAATGGAAATATTGTTTATACCAGAATAATTTTAAAGATAATAAAGAAAGGCTTTACTATAAAAATATATACATAAGGATTAAGCAAAATATTAATTAACCTATGCTCTAAGGTGGCAACTAACTTATATTAGAATAAGTAAGATAGCTATATTCGGCTATGACAAATATTCTATACCCTTCACCACTTGTCGATATGAAATAAAAAGTGTATGTATGTATGTATTTACATGTCCGAAAGGTAGTCAACGTCTTGGAATACTTATTTTTTATGATCAAAATTGTTGTTGATATATGTTTTTATCTCAGCCGGTTATAATTGGATATTGCTTGTTTTCAATATCGATTTTTTGGAAATATTTACAAAACTTTGATACTACAAACAATTCAAGGTGACCTATGGTAGCTACAAAAAGATGCTTTCAACAAACAAACGCACAGACGAACAGACATACATGACTAAATTATTATCTCTATTTATAAGGATCCAGAAGATATATACTTTATTTTGTCGCCAGCTCATTTTAAATGATATAAAAATATAAATATAGGCGACAACCAATCAGCATATTCTAATTCCTAATAAACTGTGAGTTAAATTAATGATATTTACATCCAACACTAAAATACCGATCAAAGAGTGCTAATGATAAAACCGTAGCTGGTTTGGAAAATATATTCCACTTGGCTAGTGTCGGGAAATTAACTTTTTCACAATGTTATTTTAATTATCACATAAAAATATTAATATCTTAATAATTAATAAATAAACAACTTATAAACTATAGCCTAAATAAAATATTACTTGCAGTTTAATTTTTTTAAAATTTATAAAAAAAGTTCTTAAACATTTTTTTCTACAATCTTTAATAAACATACAAGTTAATTGAGAAAATATTGGTTTTTAAAGGCTAGAGCTTAAACTACACAGGCCGACAAATAAAAAAAAATCGAAATTCTATGACTACAGTATAGCTTTCAAAAGTTTTAAGCTGCGCTGAATTCGAATCTAATATTACAATTCCCTTAAGGTAGGACTTTTAGACGAAATAACAAATTTTATTAAAAAGCCGAATTTGCACTGTTAAAATATCTTGAATAAAACAAAAAAAAAAAAATTTTATATAAATTTGAGTCCAGATTCGGATTTAGCGCAGCTTAAGCATCTATAAAAATATACTCTTGTCGTTGTTTTAAAAATTTGTTGGCCTGTATTATTTAGTACAATCGTACCACCTTTACAATCCTTGATTTAAAGTACAGATCGTCAATTATATTGCACAGATTACGAAATTGCTTGGATATTTACATTAACCATCACGATAATTAAAGCAACCAACAATTGAGATAAAATTTTTATCCATTTCATAGTTACTAGTAAAGACCTTATTACAACAAAATCGAGGTATAGTTATTTCTTTTGGGGTCGTTTGTTTTAGAAGTTAAAAAGCTTAAGTTGCAACTCTTTCAATTTTTTTTTAAACAAAACTAATAACTCTCGAATTTTTTTTAAAAAGTGTTTAATTTTTTAGCCATATATGTACATTAATTTTTTTATTATTTTTATTAAAAAACTTAACCAGAAATGCTAAACAAATCTTTCCATCATTCTTAAAATTGAGCTGCTACCTTAATGTAAACCTGATTTGTATGTTTTTTTTTAATTTTTTAATTTTCGCATCCTGAAACATAGAACATTCTGCAACATAAATGATGATGGACTGGAACTTATGCACAAAGGGCTTCTAAAGAGTCTCTTTTACAATTGCAAGACTAAAAGCTTCTTTAGCCAGGCTTAATTAAGTAAGGTTGCTATAAATCCAATTGTGTAAATTATTTTTGTCACGAGCGCAGGTGTAAAAAAACTAAAAAAGAGATAAAATATATTAGTAATAAACTGATGAATTGGTCTTTAAAACAAAGTATTTGATTTAAAGTTTTTTGCCTTAATATTCTTTAAGTAGTAAAATCATTGCGATGGCTTTTGATTTTTAAAAAATTCATTTAGTGGCAGCTCACCATTATTCCAGAAAAGATTTCAGATACCACTCTTAATTTTTGCATCCAGTTATTCGATATGAGTGTCAAATAATAAACCTTTGAAAATATTTGAATAATATTTTTTGGCATGAATTTTTTATGGTTAATAATAATTATATTTACAATTATTGTAAATTAAAACATAAAAACTTACATGCATTAATTTCAATTATTTTTGTTTTTAAAATAAGTGTTCTTCTGCTTCGAAATGGGGTTTTCTTTTGTCAAATAGCACTTTAGTTACTTACTCGTACACAAATTTCACAATGCGTATTTGTTTAACCGACAAAAGTAATTAACTTGGGACCAAGTATTCATCACGTTTGTTCAATGTCCTTACAAATGCAAATACCCTAATTTATACATAAATACATACATATACTAAACCCATCACAAACTTTCATACAAACCTATGTATGTACTTATAGTACCATTTAAATTATATGAATCTACACTCAAACTTGCATTCATTTTGCATTGTCTTTGGTCTTTTGTTTTTCCAACATTTTACACATTCCCTCAGGGAGTGCAGAGAGTTCAGTTTGTTATTTTTTCTCATGTTTTTTTTTAAGTTTTGACTCACACAATTGCTTAAGCTTCAGTATCTTCAACAGCAACCCTTTACTATCTATTTACGAAGTTAAATATTGTTCTGTAAATTTAAACGACTGAAAAAAGGTATTTTTCATAAAAAATCCGGTCATGTTCATGTTTTTTTTTAGTTTTTTATATAACAATAAATCTTTTTGAATCATGTTTCAAAAAAACTTAAACAGTTACCAAGACCATAATGGTTTATTGCAGCAAAGCCAAATGAAGCAGATAAAAATACGGGCTTTAAAAAATAGATAATTTGGTTACAAATGTTATGGTTTAGTATTCTATGCGAAAATTTCATATAAAACAATTCGTTTGTTACCTTTTGATTTATGATTTTGAATATATAAAAAAATTAATTTCTTTAGAAACATCAATACTCCCAGTAAAGTTTTAACTTCCTCTTATTATTCAATTGCTGTAATGGATTAGTGTTGAAATAAAAAGATTTACAAAATATATGAACTCATCTGACGGTACCGCGATGAGCCTTTATGCTACCGAATTGTATGCGGACAGTGCTTTATAGAAAAAACTATTTTTTAAAACAATGTCTAACAAAACTATATTAACATTTAATAAAATTAGACGTTTTGTTTTGTAATAAATTTTAATATTTTAGTCGAACTTATTTTATTGTAATGAATTTGTTATTTACTCTGGCTCAAGTTCATTTTAGATTTCTTGATTTTTTGTGATAATTGAAAGAATATTCTAAAAAAAGTTTCCCGACCCTAGCCGAGTGGAATGCATTTTCGAAACCAGCTACGGTTTTCTCATGAGCACTCTTTGATCGGTATTTTTTTGTTGGATGTAAATATCATCTATTTAACTCAGAATTTATTAGGAAATAGAATATGGTGACTGATAGTTGCCGATATTCATATTTTCTTTCACTAGTTGAGTGAGAACGATCCATTTAAAGCTTTTTCTGTTTATCTTTTTAATTATTATCACATTTATTTGTCAACTTAAGCCAGAATGAATAACAAATTCATTATGAGTCGTTTTGTTTTTATAAACTTACCTGATATAAGGCGTAAACTTCCAACCTTGAAAGATGTCATTAACTGTTGTTGCCAAAAGTTGTAAAAAAACCTGCATCTTAAATATGTACGAGAACTTAACTGGGTTTTGACTACTTTAAAATTCATATGCATATCAATGGGAAATTTGAAAAGTTTATTGCGGATATTTTAATGATTTTGTTAAAAAATATATGTTAACCATATATTATGTCCTGTGATTCCTAGTAGGAACAAAGGGCCGTTAGCCATGTTTAACCTAAATGTTTATCCATAAAGAAAGTTATTCAAAACTAAAACTTGTATGCAAGACGAAAGCCTTTTAATTTATATTGGCCTGAGAATTATTACTTAAAAATTTATGATGTCAAAATAGTTTTATTTAGGCCAAAAATATCTCATCAATTGAAAATATTTTTTTTCAAAATCTCAATCCCAATGACTCTCAGACTCAGCAGTGATGTTCTGGAAGCTCGTAAATATCAAATAATAAATATACAAATTAACAGAAGTATTTCTATATTTGTTTGAACCATAATTACCTATTTTAAGAGCTGAACTTAAAAACATTAAAAGCTACGACATGTGGCAACATGACCTTCAATACGGATACGAATTTTACCCTATTTTCTGCAAAGTCGTATCTTTTTTAATATAAAGCAACAATATCGTACTATAAATGTAACCAGTTTAGTAATACAAAAGCCAAAGTTACCTCCAGATTGATATTAAATTCTAACCGTCTAGATTCTTAACATCTTTCATACGACCAATTATTATTGGCTTCTGCTGTACTGAATACATACAGTGATTACATTAGTGCAATGGATGTAACAGTGACAATTTTAAAATTAACAGTGTGTTGGTGGAGTATGTGCCAATTAAACGAATAATACAAAAAAGTAATGTTGCAAAAGTTGTACAACAAAGCATGATTCTAAATTAGCCAGTTTCTGTAAAGTGAGAAAAAATTTATTGAAAAAGCGTAAGATATTAGTTAAAATGACCCTTTCAAGGGGCCTTTAATTGCCTTAATTTTATAAGATTTTATACCTTAATTTTTGCAGTTAGATTACGTTAATTTGCACTAAATCAGTAGCTCTTCAACTTATATATCTCTGAAATTTGTTATCGGTAACATATTTTTACGGTTTTTGTTATAGTTTGGCAAATTGGTATAACAATCAGCTGGTCCTTCCTTGTATTTACTTTGTGTGTGAAACTTTAAACTTTGATTGTTTTTAATTATACCAACTACCGCATAACTACCAAACATATTTGGTGCGTTAGACAATATTTCTTATACATAAATATATTGTAAAGTAAACGAGTAAAAAATATCGAATGTGGTGTAAACTTCACATAATTAAAATAGAAAAAAAAAATTATTTATTTACAGCCGTATTTATAACAAAAACTCAGCATGGAGTAAGCATAAGTGGCATTTTTAATGTATTTTTTATCCATTCTGCTAAATCCATGTTAACTTAAAATCAAACTCTTATTATTAGCTGCTAGATATTCAATATAAATAAACTCTTTGATAACACTCTGTTTTGCCAATTCGGCGTGCAAGTGAGTAGAAAGTTGTGTGCGATGTATACGTAGTTTTTACTTTTTCGTTATAGATACGGCCGTTAGTATTTTAATACAAACTAGTCGGATATTATGAAATTAGATAAATATGCATCAGAGCAAATATCTTCAATAAGGCCCTATAAAAATGAAAGTCATTTCAATGACATACTGCAGTAAGCACTTGAAAAGATTAATGGCTTCTACATTCACTACTTTAAAATAGCAATGTTCGAATACTCGTATCAATATACAGACGATAGTATTGTGTGTCGCAATATGCAGGCATGTGAATGTAATTTGTGCGGTTAGTTTCTGCGGTTGATGACAATAATCGATTTTCCCCAAAGATGTCACTACCGAATGAGTGACAACATTAAAACTCATTACATACTACAGCTAAAGTAAAATTAGAAGTGCAAGTTTCAGTCCTTTCGTAGCAAAATCGTTAGAGAATTAACTTATTTTGTTTCCTATTCCCTGTTGCTCTTACAAGAATGTGAACTGTGTGTTATAATTTTAACACGGCCACTATAAAGACAAGTGTAAGCAAGTTTTTGTACTCTTGCAATAATGAGGAAATTTAATTACATTTTCTTTAGAAGCATTTGAATTGCTTTGGCCACCAGTTTATAGATGGATACAAAAGCAAATTGTGTTTAAAACATGTATTTAAGCTACCCTCCCTTCTCCATTGTTTTTCCTTTATATTTATCAGTTACATTCGTTTGTTTTTTATTTTCTTCATTACACTGCCATTTCTACTAAATTGTATTTATGTTTTAAGTCGTTTTACTTTAATACTATTTTCATTTACAATATTCTATATAAATATATATAATTAAATTTAATTGTTTCTCTATTAAAATGAATTAAGTAATACCTCTACAATAATAAAAATAAAATTATATTGTATTTTTAATTTGTTTATTTTTTTTTGTTATTGTATTTTCTTATAATAACAATAATATCACTTTGTACTTGTAATTTAAATTTAGAGTTTTCGTTTAAAAATTTAGGTGCTTCAAAAAGAAATGCAAAGAGTCTTAAAAAAATATTATTGCAATGAACACCCTTACAAATTCTCTCTAATAATATCTGCTGATTGTTATTGCAATTGCTGTTATTTTGGCTACAACAGTTAAAAAAATAATTGTTTTGCAGTCACTTGAAGTCTTGAATAAATAGAATGCGGCAGCCGTACACTTGCTTAGGTTCAAATAGAGTTAAACAGCGGAGGAAAGAAACAAAAGGAGAACTTAAAATAATAAATAAATTTGCAAAAAGCCGCATCATAGATACACTGAGGACAAGCAAATATTTGCTGATACACACTCCTACTGTTACAGACTGTCAAAAGATGTGTTTTGGTTGATACATACAACTTGAACCAGTTTTGGTTTGTTTTGCAATAATTGAAAATCGGAAATTTGTAAAGTAATAGGAAAAGCGAAATATTTATTTTCACTTTATTAAAAATAAGCAAAGGAATATTCCTTTAATAATTTTTAAATATTTGTTGTTGTAACAAAATTTGAAAAATGGATTTTATGGCGTCTCAGATGCTTTAGAAAGGTAACAAGAATTTTTCATTTCTGAATGAAACTTGTACAATATAATTAAACAAGTAAATTTAAAAGATTGTCAGGTAAGTTTAGGACTGCAGCCATATCGTCGATAGATTCATTATAATTGTCAATATCACTTGTCTAGAAATTTAGGCTATCCTTGAATTGGATGGTTTTGTATAAAAATATTGCATACTTCACTTGCCGTTGAAGCGGTTAATTACTTTTAGGTTATTTTCTTCTCCGCTTAAAATTTTGTGTTGACAGGTACTTAAGGAAATCTTTTTAGGCCAGGTGGTCTTAAGAGTATAGAGCTAATCAACAAGGATAACAAAGCTTATGGATGGAAATTACAATACAAATTTAGCAGTAACACTAGAAAAATAAAATAACCATATAACGACTTCTTCAGAGCACAAAAGAGGACGAGAATATCTACTACTTTTTCAGTTTCTATTCTGAACTGGACAATATCCAAGTAAACCCTTTTGAAAAATGTCGACTAAATATTCTCTTTAATTCGTATATTTTTTTTTCATTTAAGTTTTTTTTGAATCTTCATTTAAATATGAACTAACAATAAGTATATAAAATCTTATATCTAGTAAAAAATATATATATAAATTTTGGGTCCAGCCAATGACGGACGACTAATTCGTATCCATAGTTGCTGCTTTAATTTACATGAGGTTGGCCCGGCCCATATCGGCAGTATCACGTCTCCCTAATCGAATATGATCTCGGCTATTCAAGATGTGTCGAGCTAGTGAATTCGGATTTATCTCGATGTTTTGCTATCACCGTTACAACTAGTGGCACGTTGAGATCTTTGTGTATATTCGGATTCTTAATATACCATGGGGCAGCTGTAATTAAACGTAAAATTTTTTTCTGGCGTCTCTGAATCTTTTCAAAATTAAAAGCTGAAACTGTGCCCCAAATTGAATTCCATAGCTCCAAATTGGTTTTAAAATAGAGTTGTAAAATAGTAGTTTACAATCTTAACTTAAAGTAGAGTTTCTACCCTTCAGCTTCATTTGAATCAACTTTGCATCATGTGGCTTTTTCAAGTGAGATGGCGGTCGAGATGAATACCGAGATATTTAACTTCTGCATTTTGGGGTATTATTTGATCATTGATCCAAATTGGAGAGCATGTATCTCTACGCAACGTAAATGTTATGTGGTTATGTTTTAAGCCATCTTTCCAATTCTAGAATATGGTTCTGTAATAGTTTAGATGCTTCTTGAGAATTTTTGTGGACGCTTAAGAAAGCCGTGTCATCAGCAAAAGTTGATGTGTTGGCATATCAGAGGTATATGTCAAGTATAAAATAGGTCCCATATGCTACCTTGTGGGATGCCAGCTTTGATAGGCTGTCGGGAGCTTAATAAATTTCCTTCTCTGAGCTTGAATCTATCTCCGCCCAGCCAGGTAGCTTTTCAAGAGCCGGTATATGTTTGTGGCTAGGTTTCGCCTCAATTTATATTAATAATTCGTATATGCTACTTTATTTAGGAAGATGGTGACTGTGATTACAAACAACTGCATGTGAGATGTTTTCAGACTTACAAAAACAGCGATTTTTTTTAATGTAAAAGTAACTGCTAATGGTTTCAATAATTTAAAAAAAAATCAACATAATTTTTTAAGATTAAGTCAACGAAGTTACTTTTTCTTTTCTTTCTTTTTCTAAACTCAAATCTTCCATGGGAAATCTAAAGTAATTCTGATAAGATTTTCATTTGAGTCTCTTGAAACATATAATATTATTTCCATCTTCGTATGTATGACTATAATCCTCAGGAATATATTTCTATATTATATTTCCTGTTAATAATATTTTTTAGTATTTAAGCTTT
>NDXZ01028315.1:0-17301 GCA_003055125.1 Paykullia maculata | reverse complement strand
ATAATTTAAATTTACAATTATTTTTTTACCACAATCCTATAAATTTGTATCAGTCTTTTTAGTGGTCAACTGTTTACCTCTTTGTCATTTTACTTTCTGCAAAAGTCAAACAATTTGTTTCTGCTAAATTTAGTTGAAATCTCAATGGAAAGTAAAAAATATATGAATGTGTTAGTAAAAACATGTGAGTGTATTGCAACTTTCAGGCATTTCATTTCATGTGTAAAGGTGGGGTTAGACAATTAAACAAAACACGTCAGCCAGTTGGGGCTTACTTTTGAAATATTTAAGGTGAATTTCCTCTAAAGATGCTTAAGTTACTTTAAGGCCGAACAACTTTAAAAAAAATGCACATTTCTAAAACGTAAATTCTTTAACAAAAAAAATTTCCCTTTGCAAAATCTTCAAATCAAACGCAAAACCATTCATTCGTAAGAGGTTTTTTTTGAACTAAAATTTTTTAAACTCGGCAGCAGTGGCTGTGCATTTTTAATAATTGTTTTTTAATGGTACGTCTTTAGACCAGAAGTTTTTTTGAGCGAATTTCTTTAAATCTGATTTTCCGGATGAAAGTTTCAACTCTACATTACAAATATTGCAGTAAACTACATATATTGTTTCGCTTTTGAGTCCATGAACTGATTTCTGGATCTGTTAACTAGTCCCCTTTAATTTTCCTCTTTTTTCTGTAAACCTGTCAAATTTACATTTGAGCTACTGCAAAGCTTCGAATTTATACAAAAATAAAATGGTTAACATTTTTACTTGCAGAGGAAGCGCTGCTACAGTTTTCGTTATTATCTTGGTTTTCTATTGAAAATATAATTTTGATTAATGAAGGTTTACATGTATAACTCACTTACCAATTTTTTCAGGTATTTAAGTCTAATATTATTTTATTTTCTATTGTCTTTCCAATTGAAATTAAAATTGCTTTTAACGCGCTGTGAAATGTACATTTGAATTTATCCGTTGACAAAATGGAGCATAGACTATGTTTGTTTCGTTTAAGGTTGATTTAAAAGTAATGAAATTCTGAATTCTGAATGAATTCAACATGTCATTCTAAGCACCTGAAATCGTCAAAATGACGATAAATCGTCAAATCTGGCAGCTATGCTTAAGATTGCATTGCTATTGCTACAGGGAAACAAATCGATTTAATCATTTCGCCGGCAACTGATTTGAGCCATTAAAAAAACACTCAATACACAAATTTTAAACATATAAAAAAATATTTTAAAAACTTGAAGAAAAAAATCTTCAATGGGTTAAAACTTTTTTAAATTCGAAGTCCTTTTTAAATTCTATGTCCTTTAAATTACGTTAAGTTAAACCTAAAAAAATCGGTTAAAAATTAAGCCTCAGATGAGTCGATTTTTTTCATTAGCGGCGGTGGGTTTTGTCCAAAGAAATCTCCTAAGCGGCTAATCGCCAGTCGCACCGTTACGAATTGCTCCTCTTTATTGCTAGCTGACGCATTTGCTAAAGCGAGTATTAATACATATCATACCAATATAAAAAACCCGTAAGAATTCTTTTATTAACAATTCATTGTTAAGGACTGATTGCTTCAGTATGTAGAATAAGCTTGATATGCTTTGGTAAAAAAGATGACAGTAAACCTTAAAATAAGATACATGGGTAAAAAAAAATTTGTATAATCCGAAAAAATTTAATTCCTAAATATTATATTAAACAAATAAAAAAATAGAAATATTCGTAAAGCTTGATGGTCAAAATCCATTAAATATTTTGAAAAATTATTGCAAAATGGACAGTTGAATATTGCTAAAAATAAAAATAAAATTTAAAAATGTTTAAGTCAAAATATTTTTAAATACAATTTAAATGCATAGAAAATACATTTAAAAAAGAATAATAGTTATAATATCTGATTAATCATATATACCTTTAAAAAAAACGTAGCATCTACAAATACTCTATGTTTGTGTGATTTATTGAAACGCTTTCACTTTAAAGAGTTTTAAATTCTTTTCTTAAACGGTTCTTTATCTTTTGTTTTTGTTGGAGATTTTTCTTTTCAGTAAGTTTCTGTTACAAAAGCATCCATCATTAAAAAATCACAACAATTTAAAGTTCATTAGCTTCTTATTTACTTCTTTTTTTGGGAATTTTGGTATCCAAACTACTTAAATTTGAAACTGAATATACATTTTACTTGCATACATAAAGAGATACAACATAAAAATCAATCTATAGCGTGAGATTCTCGACCTTAAAGGTTGTAATTTGTTTATGGCCAATTTTAGCCAGCATTAAAATATTTTTTTTTGCCAAGTAGACACCAAAAAAAAAACAAGATAAAAAAAATGTTATTTTAATTATTGACACATCATTTGATTGTGTGAGATCACAGCCAGAGAGAAAAAGAGAGAATAAAGTAATAAGAAGAATCGCTTATGAAGTTGTTTAAAAGTTTAAGGGCCATAAAGTTTTGGCAAAAGAAAACATTGTCATTATCATGACATCGATGTTTGATGTATTTTGTTTTTAAGATGAAATGGCAGAACCACCTACATTGAGCTTAAAATATACACAAATTTGAAAATATTAAAAGTTTCAGTTTCATTGCCTTTAAAAAAAAAGAAAAAAAAGATGCAGACTAAAAGATGCTGCGTATGTTTAATTAGGATGCAGTCATGCATTTTTAAATGCAGACATAAACATTTATAGGTGAATGTTAATTAAAAAAAATAGTTGCTCTTTTCTTCTTTCAAGTCCAAAACTATATTCAACCAAATAACGATGAATAACTGAATCAATATCAACAATAGCATCCTGATTATTTTAAATCAATGCAATTTCATTTGCTGTTTGCTGGAAGAGCTCACATTTTGCTCGGCTATTTTTCAAAGAGTAATCTAGATTGATGTTAAACTTAGTATTTTTTATCATTGCAATAATCTCATTCAATATTCCAATTATCACTGCATTGTGCCTTTTTCAGTTTGGGTTTTTGCCTTTGTTTTTTCCGGTTTCTTGCGGTTCTTTTCGCTCGTTACTTCGATCATTTATTTTTTAATGTTCTTCTATTTATATTCTATGACTGTGTGCATTGTCGGCTAATCACTTCCTTTTAGCTTCCTTAAACGCACCAACAAATAAATACCCTTTAATGTCCTATGTTCAGTTTTGGCTGCAACTATGAGATTTTAAATTTGCTTGAAAATGTTTTAAAACTATTTCTTAGAGCGCAGACCTCACAATTTGTTTTTAAGGACTATTTTATTTTACTTAATTTTGTTGGTTTTTAAATTTTTAGTTGCAGTTTAGTGGGCGTGTTTCGTCCGTGATTTGGTGTCGCTAATTATAGAGTTTGTTAAGTTTTACGTTGTTTTGAAGAGTTTACAACTTAATTGGTAATTGTGCCATACGAAAAAATATTCCTTAATTTTGGAAACAAAAATGCCACACACAGGAATGATTTATAACGAAAAAATAATTGGGAAATAATTTGTAAAACACATAATATATTTTACAGTGCGTAGACTTCTATAATAAATGTTGTAACATAAAAACTTGATAGTTTTAGAACGAAATAATTCAAATAGATTTTTTAAACCTAAATTCCTTTTAAAAGGTTTCAAAACAAAATAAATCAATGAAATTAAAAATAAAATTAATGAAATAAAACTTGAATGAAACAGGGAGTGTTGACTGTTGGGCTTCAACCATTTACGAAGAACAAGTCATTGCAAAAGAATAAAATTTAATGGGTAAATAACTGAAAAAATTATAAATAAAATATTCTAGTTTTTTTTACCTTTTTAATATTATTTTCACAAATTAAATTATTAAGCTTGAGGTCTGTTTTTATATAAAATAGTTTTTATTTTAATTATATTTTTCTTTTCAGTATTTCGCCACTCCGTTGTGTGGCATCGTCAAGAAATTATAATTGGTTCTTAAGTTTAATATTTCGGTTTGAAAATAATTATAAATGACAATAGAAAAATATAATTAAAATAAAAACTATTTTTTTATAAAAACAGACCTCAAGCTTGATAATTTTATTTGTAAAATGTAAATATTGCATCCAGATAGAACTTCCGGATAGAGAAATTTGACAAAGGGCAGGAAATATCTTGATTACATGCACCGCACGTGTCAGATTTTACCATTTTAGGGAGACTAGAGTCTGTAATTTGAAAACTTTTAAAGATAGCTACAAATTTTCGAACTAGGTATTATCATGAAAATACGCATCTTTTTTAAAAAAAAATTGGACGAAATCGGACAACAGTAAGAATTAATATGCACAGGGTGTCCCACCTAAAGATACAAAGTGGTCGTCAGGAGATACCTTAGGCCGCTCGGCCGTTACCACACTGAAAAAAGTTTATAGCTGGTTAAAAATATATTTTTTTTTTATTTCTTTAATAACTCAATATTTTTTTATATTGAAGGCATTTATATGAACATTTTAAAATTGTATTAACATTATTTATTCCAAATCAGAGCCATCAGAGTCATCATTATAAGTAAATGTCTGGCTCTTTAAGCAATGCAAAAACTTTAGGAGTTAAACATGTATTTTAGGGTTTGGATTTTTGTGCAAACTTCATATTATGAGATCTGATAATATCAAAAGTCTATGCAATAAATGTTGATGCGACATTTGCGAGTTCATACTGAACTTATACAGAAGTTTGTATGGTTTATGCAAAAAGGTGTACAAAATATTTTGTAATACCAATAGGTTATACATAAATTTATCATGTGGTGGCAACAGAACCCTGGAATCATTTGATATTCTATATTTTTGAGTCCATAAAAGAAATCTTAATATCCAGATATACTTACACTAAACGGTCTAGGACTTATATATCTTGGCACTCCGGATTTTTGTAGGTTGTGCGAGAATGAGGAGAAGTTGGAGACGGTGGAATACATCATCTGCCACTGCCCCAGACTGCAGAACTACAGGCTTAAGTGGCTGGGCAGGCGATTTCAAGATGGTCTGAATGACGTCTTTAGGTGTGAGATGGATAACGTCGTTGGTTTCACCATTGGGATTGGGGGGACCTCTGCGACTCGTTTTTCTTTTGTTACCTTTTACATCTTTGCTTCCTTAATTTTTTCTTCACTCTATATCTAATTCTTTGATCTTCTGACTTTCCTTTGAAGAGATTCACAATGGACCCTATGGGTGCTTCAACACCACCCTTTTGAACTAATGCCCCTATTAAGGTTTACAACTCAACTATACTTCAGTTGAAATTTTGCAATTCGGTATTATGGAAGACTGACAACATCAATACAATTTCAACTAGAATAAGTTGTAATCCGTAATACCAAAAAAGAGTTAAGTTGTTTTAAAGTTGGGTTGTTTTAACTGAGTTGAGTTGTAAACCATAATAGGGGCATAAACTACAATAAAACGATGGACTTAAAACGGTACACAAAATTCATCCTCACTTATTTATTTAAAAGCTTTATTACTTTTATTAAATAAAATAAAAAACTTAAACAAACAAAACAAAATTGGTTACAAATATTCAAAAACAACAAAGACGACATTCGGAGTACCGTTACCTTGTTTTGGTTTACATTTCTTCACTTTAATATACATTTCTTTATTATTTGGACAATTGTCTCTCATACTGAATTCAACTTTAAGCAAAACAACATTGAACAAAATTTGAGTTTGATCCCCCTTAATAGGGAAAATCTGAAACTGTGAACCGGGGGGAGTTGGCAGTCAGTAATTGCAGCATTTTGTCAAATCGAGGACATTTAACGACTACAGAAGAGTTCTATGGTAGCTTTTTAAGCAATGCTCAGTAAATGTTCCATAAAACCATCGATTAACTACTAGTATGAGATATTTTATTATTTATTATAGATATTTTATTTATTATTTCAAATACTTATTATGCCTGAGATACAAGACGGGAATGTAAAGGAATCTTTATTTGGGAATAAAAAGAAGAAGCGCAAGAATCATAATTCATGATTAATAAATTCTATACACTGTTTGAGGATTAAGAGTTGCTCGAGGTATATGGTAGGGAGGGTATTTTCACAAGGAGTTAAGTAATGTCTTTCTGACCTTATCTTCAAAAATTTTATAAACTTTATATTCTTTTAATAAATGTTATTAGCAGGGAAGCAGAGCGCCCCGGCTTCGCACAGAAGCTACTTACTGATGAAAAAAATTAGAAATGCGTTTTGCGAAAATAGTTAGTAGCCAAAGTAACATAGGAAAAATGAGAAGTGAATAGGAGGCAGTTTTTATATCAATATTAAATAAAGTAATCCTTTTCGCGAATTCGTTCATAAATTCCAAGATATCCAACTTCAAAATATCTCAATTTATGTTTTTTTTTTCATCGGCGGTGCCACACACCTGCTCCGATCAAGTTAATGAAACAAAGTTTTGATACAAAAAGTAAAGTGATAGAAAAATTGATCGTACATAATTCAAGTCGATCCAGCCGTTTAGTTGCAGTATAGAAATAGCCTAGATACCGACTGCAGCGCCATCTGCCGGGATGATTTGTAAATCTAAACCATCCAGGGCGCCACCCAAACGCATACAAAAAAAATTCATTCAAATCGGTCCAGCTGTTTAGAAATTGAATTATATATATAAAGACCAAGACTGAGTTTGTAAAATGTAATTAGGTATCAACATTTGTGGCTTAGTTATATACAGCCCGCAACCTCAAATATGGCCCCAGCTTAGATAACACCAGAATCCGGTTGTCATTTTTTGGTGGTACAAACACAGAGTTTGTAGATCGAAATGCGAAATGAAAAATGTATTTCCTCTGCAACTAAACACTTCATCAGAATTTGCTCTATTTGGATATTGCTTAAACCTAAACACTTCATTTTGTGCTTTAAAATCAAATATTCAAATGTATTAATAACTTTTGAAGCAATTTTATATCTTAGTTTTATCTATCGTATCTGCTAAAGATTTTTCTTTTATTCAAAGTTTTCTTTACAAAATATTGTATGTATTTTCTTATAAAATTGATTGACTGGTAATAAAAATTATAAAAACAAGAAATGTCCACACCTCTGGGTACTACAAACCCAAATGCCGACAAACAACAAATTAATAAATTACACCAACGATCGTAATCAAACTCAAATTAAAGTCCAAAAAAAACTCTAATCGATTTTAATCTAGATACAAGTACAAGCAATAAAATCCTGTAAAATTCTTAGAAAATATTAATGAAATCCTTAAGAATTCTTTTTGTACGAAATAACCACATCATAACTGTCATGTTGTAAAAATCAAAAAGTCAAATCAATACAATTTTACAACAGCTCACAGAACATAAGAAGGCAAAATCTTCTAGAGTACAAAGAAAAAGAAAAAGGACCACAGACATTGAATTCACACACTCAGCATACAGCCTTAGGGCAACAGGAAAAGAAGAAGAGTCTTATGTATAAGTAGAGTAGTTGTGTGCAGGATCTGCTTGTTTATTATGTTAGAGGCGTGTTACGCCTGTCAACATTTAAACGTTGGTGGCCATAAAGTATACGGCTCTCTAATGAGTATCAAACAATAAAAGAGCAATAGAACAATAGACTGTAGCTGTTTGGTTGCTCGGTTGGCCGTTTGGCTGAAGTGGTCAAAAAATTCATATTTATGCTCACAATTGAAAAAAGAAAGACAATGGCAAAGCATATTATTGAAAGGATCACTTTAATTTCTAGTGGGATTCCCATTAAAACATGCAGACAATGGGAACAATGGATTTGCTTAGATTACCACACATTACTCCACTTATTCAGATTCAAACTTCTTATTTCACATTAACAACAACATAAAGAACAACAAAAGGACTTCTTGCTCAACAATAAAAACTAAAGGAGAACAAAATCTTTTTTTGACTTTGTGGGATTTAAATAAACTCAAGGATTAAACAATTGATTCATTACTCTTTTATATAAAATTTATAGTTCTTCATATAGAGTCAAATATTATGGGCTTTTCTTGTCCTTGATAGGTTTTCGATTTGCGTGAACCATAACTAATTTTATTGCTTAATCTTTAGCTTAAAATTTTTATTTTTATTCATTAGTTTTCTTTTGATAACTCTTGCGGTTATAATTTCGTTGCATTGTCCGCTTGTAAGTGGAAAATTTTCAATTTGTTTAATAAATGAGAACAAAAAAAAAATCATTTAAAGATAACAATTATTATCATAAATTTTTCAAAATTAATTTTGGTATATTCATTTATATTTTTCTTTAAATTTAGTTACGCAACTTTTACTTTCAAATAAATCATAGTTGTTTTGTAAACATTTGTTATAATTTATGAATTAATTTTGTAAAACGAAAGTGAGAAATATTTCGTTTTAATGTTTTCTTTTATTAACAACAATGAAAGGATCCGCTAAATGTTGAAATAAATTAAAGAAAAGCCGTATTTATAAATAAATTAATTGGCTCAGAGTCCGCCAAGATATCGGCGAAAAATCTATATGGATAGAAATCCTTTATGGACAAAAAATAATATCATAAGAAATCAAGTTTTCTAAGACTTTAATTACCTTTAGGACATGTAAATACGTAAATATACTTCTTATTACATACCGGGGTGAAGGGTCGAGTAAACCGCTCTTGTTATTGTTTTATGCAAAGTTAAGAAAATTAATTTAGCACTTTCACTTTCGGCAAAATCAATCAAGCGACAAAAAAAAATATAAGTATTACAAAATTATCGATAAAAAAACACGGCTTTTACATAGACTGATATACCCTTTTATACTCTTCACCATAGGTGGCAAGGGTATATATAAGTTTATCATTCCGTTTGTTGTTTCTAAAATATTTATTTTCAACCCCATAAGGTATACATATTCTGAATCCTTAAAGATAGGGAATTCGATTTAGCCATGTCCATCTTTCCGTTTGCTGAAATCAAATTTGTTCAGCCCCCTGATGTTCTACGAACCCGTTAGTGCTATCAAACGATTAGAAATATCTCTTAGATTCGCTATTAAAAATCACAAAAATCCGTCAATAAACAAGATATAAGCAAATAAAAACAACTCTTTTTTACACAAAAATTAATTATATTTGTGAAAAAATCTACTAAATGGCCTAGAACCCGCAAAGTAATGGGCAAAAAACCTTTATGAACAAAAATTTATATAATAAAAAAAAATTAAGTTGTCTATACATATGAACATAGAAGCATACTTACATATGTATATACGTATATATACTTTTTATTAAATACCAATAGGTATTGAAGGGTATATACGATTTGACACAGCCGAATATAGCGCTCTAACTTGTTTTTGATTCATTTCATTTTACAAGGGCAATATAATGTCACAAACAAGAAACGAATATTTATTAAAAAAAAAAAAAAAAAAAAANACTTTATTTAGAACTTGCATATAGAACAAAATAAAAAATTATTTCTTTATTTAGAATTTTTGCTCCGTTTTTGTTCTAAATTCACAACTTTATACATATTGAACACAATAGCTGACGAAGCTTTTAACTAAAGTGTAGTATAGCACAAAGTCGATGCCTTATATTTCGAAAACTAGAAATGATAACAAAAAACTGATTACACAGATCGGTAGATCTCAAAAAGTTTGCCAAAAAATTGGTCTTATCTCAATTTTTGTTATTTTGCGGTATAGCACACTATAATTTACGAACGACAATATGTGTACTTATATAGAATATATTTTTATTACCGAAAGGAAAAATAAGTACGCATAAGAATTCATTTTTATTTGAAACACAGGAAAAAATATCGACAAATTGAAGTTAACAAAATTTTTTGTTGAAATTAAATTTGTGGTTTAACAAATTTTTTGTTAATACAATTAAAAATTTTGTTGGTATTTAAAAAAACAAAAGATATCAAAATTTAAAACAATTAGTTTTTGGAAATTTGAAAAATAAGAAAATAAACAAACAAAAATTGTTTTCATGTGCGGGCGTAGTGTAGTGGTTAAGGTGATTGTCTACAAAACCAAGCACCCCAGATTCAAATCCCAGTGAAGACAAAGAAATGTTTAGCATGGTTTTCGAGTTTTAAAAATTAAGTGGAAATGCCAGGCCTTTGTGAACATTAGGAAGGTCATGCCGCACATTATATTTAAATTTAACAATTTGTTTTGTTAATATGGAAATAATTTTGTTGACTTGACTGTTAACAATCAACTTACAAATTTCGTTATTGTATTTACAAATTCTATTGTTGGTTAAGTTTTAATTAAACTTCTAATTGTATTTACAAAAAAATTAATTGTATTTACAATACTTTTTTTTCATATCTTTCTGTAATTTGTCCGCTCTATTTTTAAATTCTTTTAAAAATAAAATATCCTTTTCTGTCGCTTTGATTTGTTAAGCCCATATTAATGCCTTAACACCACGAATGTGTCAACTAAAATATTTTACACATTCTTTAATTCTTGCTCACACACAAACACTTATTTTGTCTTGCAGTAAAATAACGAAAAAAATTTACTGAGACTATAGAGTCCGGACTATAGAAGAAAAACTTCTAAACTGTCCGAAAAATTAAATGTCCGGATTAGGAAGGTTGTACTAAATATGATGCGACTAATGACCTTTAATACTCCGTTTAGGTAATAAAGTTAGAATAAAAGTGACGATATAAGGGTTCCTACACCTAGAAATATGCAAAGTTATAAACAAATTTAAAAAAATATATGTCTTTATTAAAGCTTTACGACACTTTAAAAACCCCAAAAAAATGATAAATAATAAAAATGTCAAACGCAAAAAAACATTATTAATCATAATATCTACAAGACAATAAACATAACAAAAAAATGACATAAAAAATGTTAAAAGTGCATTTTTAAACTTGAAAATAAATTAAAAAAAACTTTTTATCAACATTTGTTTAAATTAACAATTAAACAAACACTTAATTATATCTTAACAACTGCAATTGATTTGAAGTGCGAATATCTATTTTACATTCTAGGAAATAATTTTCAGCACATCTTAATAATGGTTTTCAAATTAATTAATAAAAAAATTTAGTTTTGTAATAAACGTTAAATCATAAAGTTATTAAAAATGTTAAAAATATTAATTTTCTGTTTAGCACTGCTAAGTGCCAAAAATGTAAGTTTATTTATTGGCAAATTTTAACTTAAAATAACCATTTAAGTATTTAATAAATACTCTTAGGTTCTTTCCTCTACATCTGAACTGGCTGTAAGCGTTAACAGTAGTGGCCCAGTATCCAATAAGATAGAAAATTTAGCCCAATTAACTGCCGCGGTATCAAAAGAACTTTTGACACAGTTAAAAGGAAAAATTGAAAGTACTATCCAGACTTTGGTAGGAAATATCGAGGGAGTTATAGCATCAGTCCTAAACCAACTATCACAACTCATAGAGGAGTTTAAAATAGATCTCACGGCACCACTTTGTGAACTTTCGGTTACATTGGAGCAGCTACAACAACGTGTTGACTCTGATATCGCCAAGTGTACGCAAAATCTCACCGACATTCTCAAGGTCTTCAAAAAAGATACAAATGATTTTATTGCTGCTCTAGAGCAGAATATTAAGGACATTATTGATTTGCCAAGCAAATGTGAAGGTGTGGACAATGTTTCAGGTTTAGGTAGCAGTATCAGTTGTTTTATTGAAAAGATTTCAGAGATGAATAAACAAGTTGCTGATGTCTTGAATAGTGCAAGCATGACTTTAGTTAATACACGTCAGTTGGCGGAAAAGGCTGTTGAAGAAGGCCGTGTCTGTGCAGAAAATGTAGTCGGAACTACTGCAAAATTCTTAAATGAAATATTGGCATCTTGTAAAGAAAATGGAAATTAATTGTATATATGTATTTGTAATACGTTGGTCAAATAATATATATATTATATCTATAGGAACATCCACCGGAATGTATAAAATATAAAAAAATAAAAATAAAACTTTTTTGGCAATAATATTTTCTGTGTAGACGGAAAGAACTTAAATCCTATTTCAATTACAAAAACTTTTTTGAAGTAAAAAAATTAAGAAATTTTGTTGAAGCACATTTTTTTTATTTTATCATAGATATTTTATTAACAATAAAACATTCTCCAATTAATATGAAAATAGTTTCGGCCCAGTCAAATATAGCAAATTCTAAATTGTTTCATTTATTAACAAAAACATTTTGTTACAGCAACAATCTCCAGTTGTTGTAACAACAATTTTCTGTTACCAGCAACAAAGTACACATGTGTTACTAAAAATTTACAAACCTCTACTTTACAATCCTAACATCTGACGCCACAAATCCATTTTAAAAACTGCTGCACGTGCATAATTGAGTACTTTTCTTAACAAATAATGATTGAATGTTTCAAAAAAAAAAAAAAGATTAAACCCAAAATATATTTAAAAAAAATTTTTTTTTTATAATAATTTGTATTACAAATATATACATATGTACGAATTCGGTAGAATGAAAGACAACATGCTCCTACAGACAATATTTAACATCGGCAGCATTAAGAAGCATTGTCAACATGACACCTTCCTAAAGAACAAAAACCAAATACCAAAAAAGAAATAAAACACTCACAAGATATTTTGGAAGAAAAAAGAAGAAGTACGTACGCACGCGCATACGACAAAAAGGATATAAACACAAGTACGAGTATTAGACCAACTGTTACCAAAAATAAAATATCTACTAGATGAGGGAAGGACAAGAAGACAAGGAAGGAATGTAGCATTAAAAAAAGGGGAAATTAACTCTTTCTTTTCTTTGTTTTGTTTAAGATCCTGACTGCGGGTAAAGTCCTTTTTTTAGTGGTATTTTATTTCGGCTATAAAATGAATGAATTTTGTATTTAACACATACTTTCACAAATAAGTACATGTGTATAAACACGTACTTACTAACAAACAGCTACAAATATTTTGAAAAAAGAGGTTTCCTGCTTTAAATATATTTATTGTTGAGTTTAATTTTAAAGTTATTATTTACGAACTTTGTATTTAGAAATAACTCGTGCTTTTTTGAATATTGTAATTATGTGCAATTTTTTAAGCCATAATGTGACCAACTTAATTTAAAATTAAATTTTTTTTTATAAATCTAAAGATCTATAGAACTTTTACAAGAACATGATAAAACCGTACCGAGGTTAAAAAGGACTCTCAAAAATATTTGTTTTAGCCAAAATGAAAATCTCATTTACCATTTTAAGCACGTAGTTAAGCAAAGTCAATGCGTATTAAATTAACCTTGCCATTAAATTTTTTGATTAGCTTTTGCAACGAACTAACACGATTAACACTGCATTTTATAAAGCTAATTGCGATCGTATTTTGTTTGTAAACAAGAAATGTAAATAATAAATTGCTTCTCTACATCTTCTATCTACAAAGAATGATGTCATCGTGCTAAGCCAAAAAAAGTATAAAAAGTTTTACGCAACATCTTTTACAAACGTTTGCCCACCCACAAGTTTTGTGTGTTGGCGAACTGGTTGGAAAAAGAAGCGGGGTAGTAATAAAATAACGTTTTGTGGTCTAATTAAAATTCCCAAGTTCTAACCTTGGGTTTAAAGTTCACATTAGTGGTCCAAAAAGTTCACTTTAAGGCCAACAAACGTTTGCTAGAAAAAAGTATTCAGAAAAGTATTTAAAGTAAGGTTTGACAACCACATAAACTCCATTGCAAGAAAAATTTGTTTAATCTTGAGAAGACTGTACGCACTGAAAGGTTATACACCTTGTCACGTCAGACAACGATTATCACATTCCATGTTAATGTCGCAATCTAATTACTGCACTGAGGTTTATTCTGGAACCCTGTCTAGGAATTTAATCGTCTTGAGGGAATTATTATTATGTTTTCAATATTCCATTACGTAATCATGATCTCGTATACGAAATTGAACCTAGCTTTTTAGGTTTCAATTTCCAGAATTATTTAAAACTTCGACTTCAATTTTATTTTATAGGACAATGAAAAGCGGTCTACCTCTTTCTCTTGTTAGCAATTTTTCCTTTCTTAATTCAATATCAGTTCTTGAACGTTATCAGTTTTTGAACGTTAATTTATTATAAGAATTTGTCGCATTTGGAATCAATTTCCTAACTTTTAAAATGTTTTCTTATTCATATTATACCTATAAGAAAAAGATTTTGTATTTCTTGAAATCAACTGAAAATACTTAAAGTTTAATTCTCCGGTAAAGGTCTTGCAGATCGTAAATATTCAAATTTACATCATAGTTTTCTTTTTGGTAATACTTATATTTAAAAACATTAAAAACATTTAAAAATAAATTTAAAACTGTTTACTTTATTCTACATTTAATTATTAATATTGTAAAATAGTTATGTAAATATGGCATGAATATCAATCAATCTAACAATACATGTATTATTGGCCATAGGGCTTCCTATGTATTTTTAAATAAGCATACAGACTTACATTAAACGAAATATAAAATTATTTAGGAATTTTATAAAAATGCTTTTATTCTTTTAAAATAAAATAAAAGAAAGGCTGGATGCTTTACGGGTAGTTCTCTCGCAAACAAAAAAAAGGTATTTATATTTAAAAAAAATAAATAAATAAAATTATGTTTTTTTTAAAAAAAAGTAACCAATCAAATTGCGAATTATATTTCAATTGATTTTATAATATCACAAAGAAGACAATAATAAGATGTATTTGTTAACATGATTTGCAACGCAATAAACAAAAGTAAAGTAGATTTAAAGTCGATTTTTTGAATTCAATTTTGAGAAATTTTGCTTAACAAAGCTTTTAAAATCCAGTTATTGACTAGCTTATATCAACAAAAAAAGTAATTTGTTTAAATATTTTAGTAGCATATTTGATCAGTTAATAAACATTTGCTGTTAATTCCTGTTTACTTAATTACAACAATTTAAACAAAACTGTAAAATAGTCGGTCTTATTATCTGGTAATTGCTACAAGAAATATTTGTTTTTCAAATAAACCAAAAATTTAAAAAAAACGACAGCAGGATAATATAGATACTTGTGTCTGTGTAGCTTAGTGTGTGTGTGTATTTATTATACACTTTTTATATTATACTATCTATGTTTGTACACGCAAAGAAAAAACATGGTTGTGGTGATCATGCTCATGATAGGATTATATGATTGTAGCTAAACTATATAATGATCGGTTATAATCATAACAAGTTTAATTAAAATGCTATTACATATACGTATAACCATACTATGACCATATATTATCATAAGGTTATTTTTCATGATCAATATATTGTTCTATGTAATCATTATATAATTCCATGTAATCATAATTAAGTTTCTTATAATCATAATATGATCCCACATAACTATAAATTTATTTCGTTCTACCATAAAATTATTCCACAAAACCATAATATAGTCCCATATGATATTAATATATTTTCTTGTGACAATAAGAAAATAACTCCACCTAATCATAATATGATCCCATACTCAACCATAGTATAGTCCCATATGATCATAATGACAAACTGAATATTGTTATTTTTTGTTTTATATTTTTAATTTTTTTTAACTCTTGAAATTTCATATACAAGTTTTGCACTAAATTGATAGCACTTAAAAGAAGAAGAACAACCGAAAACAAACAATTATTAAAGTTTATCATACTTTGATTGCCTTGTAACTATACCGTTGTTGTACACAACATTTTAAGGTTATTTATAACTTTAAATATAATCTTATTTTTGCAAACAAATCATGACTTACATGACAGTTTTTTAAGCGTATTATTTTTGGGTATGATTATGTTAAATGGTAACCATTTAATGCTAAAATATAAACCAAATACTTAATTTTATTTACTTTTTTTTCGCGGTATCCAAATTTTTTGCAGAAAAAATAAAATGGCTGTCGTGATCATGTTTCAACCATATTTTTTTCTCTGCGTGTATGTATGTGAATAGGTCTTAAGGAAATACAGAAGAAACTGTAAAAACGAAAGATAAAACTGTTAGTATCTTTATGCTTTCAAACAAATTATCGTCGTATACTTGTATTGACAAGGGGAAGCCTAATTTTTGTAATTCAAAGTAGCACCAGATGACGGCATGCGCCTACATTTTTAAAGAAGATCCTTTTTAAATTAAAAAAAAATGTATGTAAAACATAAACACAATCAAAAGAAATAAAACGATGACATACTCAAAAGTAACATATGTTACTTCTGCTATTACTGTGAGGATCAGCTCTGGCTTGAGTCCTTTTTCGTATATTTATTTACTTATTTCCTTGTGTTACGGTTTTCTCTGTTTTTCTAAAAGAAGTTTTTCTATTTTCTTCTATAAAACAGTAAAATAAACCGTTTTGATAATAGTTAACAGTTGGTTGTTTGTATAAATAAAATATCTACAGTTTCTATAGGATTTCCTTTGTTTTGTTGCCACATATTTTTGATATAAAATTTTCTATAGAATTTCATAATTGTTCAAAATGTTTCATTAAAATAACATCAATCACTGGAAAAAAAACTAAACTTTTAACATATTTTTGTTTTTGATAGCTGTGTGCCAAAAAATATTTTACTTGGTATATTTAATTAAACATGATGCGTGCTATTCAATATTTTTGTTGCACTTAATTAGTAACTAAAATGCTTAAGCAATTTTTAAAAACGTATTACTCAACACTATAATTTTTATAAATGTATTAAATTATTCGGAAAAATATCGTATAAACTTTAATTGAATTGCACTCAAATAAGCGGAACTTAAAAGCTTTAAATCTTAAAATAAATCTTGTTAATAATATATAAAGATAAAAGGAGTTTTAATTTGAGTAGTCATGAAATATGTAAATAACCTTGTCCTGTACCTTGATTCTTGTTAATGAACAGAATCGAAAATATTAACAGAAAATGGGATTTTATGTTACTTAACAGAAATTGTTACGTAGATGCAGTTTTTAATGTTAAATATGATAAAAGCTTAGCTCTTAAAAGAAATAGACACCGCTCAAGAATATACATTTATAACGTGTTCAAACATGATTCTAAATAATTTTTTGTTTTTATTACTCCAATGTGCATATGCGTGAATTCCTCATGAACATCTCTAGCTCTATAAGTCAAATGCCCTGCACAGGCGGTTGTCAGCAAAATGTGCTACAAATTTCTTACAACCGCGTGCAATGACATTTTTTTCTAAACAAGGGCGGCAAAAAAAGCATTGTCAGATCATGGTCAGAAACCATCTGACAATAAAATGTACGCGTCAGACTGCCTGCAGTCACATACCTGAAGTCGTCTTCAAATATTA
>NDXZ01028314.1:3867-32289 GCA_003055125.1 Paykullia maculata | reverse complement strand
TCATTAACTATAGTTACTTATAAAATATTGTTTTGTATTTTTCTTGCAGTGGCCGTTATCCCCCATATTCTGAGCGTAAATCGAATATTTTGAATTTCTTATTACGTAAACGTCGCCCTTTCCCCAATTTGTATTTATCGCACATATTGGCTTTTGGCTTAGGCATTGGCCTAGCACTTTTAACTAATCACTACATGCAGGTAATTTAGATTTTTTTCTATCCAATCAATATTGATATCCCTTATGTTTTTAATCAATTTTTTTAATTTATTTAAGATTATTTATTCTTAAATAAATTAAAAAATAAAATTATTATAAACATAGGGAGTTATACATATACATATGTATGTATGTACATACATATACATACATACATATATTAAGATACATATAATCTTAAAACTTATAAACTTATTGTATTGTAAAATGTA
Organism: Paykullia maculata; assembly: GCA_003055125.1. NCBI lineage: Eukaryota > Metazoa > Arthropoda > Insecta > Diptera > Rhinophoridae > Paykullia > Paykullia maculata. The sequence continues at coordinate 31,858 of NDXZ01028314.1, read as the reverse complement.
TATTGAAGGGCAAACTATTGTCGCGTTAAATCAACACAACACAAATACGTCATAAAAAAACATAATTAGTAACATCGCCTGCTTTACTTTACTTACAAATCATTTAAGGAGGGCATTATTGTCGGTTGCAGTTTTTCCATTTGATCAGCATCGGTTACATATTTTGTTTCTTCTTTTTATATAAGTACATACCACCATACATACATAAATATTATTATTAGAATAGTTGGCACGAATCAGAAATGTACTACTACAGAGAGAGAGAGAGAGCTTCTAGCAATAAATATATACATAAATACATACATAAATAAACTTATTTAAGCCAAAATGATTCTCTCATTAAAACATAAATTTTGTCCACCTTTTTAGAAATGTTAAAAAAAAGATAAAAATCCAACTACAGAATTATATTTGGGATTTCTATCTGCAAAAAAATATTTAAAAAAAAAATTTAATAAAACTTAATTGTCTACTTTTTGTAACATTTGTTTGCTTCTTGAAAAAATTAAAATTATGTTTCCGTTTTCGAAAAACAATTGATAAAATGATTTTCTAAAAAATACAACAAATTTAAAGTAAAAAAGTCGTAAAAAAGATTATTAAATTTGTTTTTCTGTTTTTTATTATATTTTTAAAATTTTTTCATTTTGATCATGGTGCAGTTATATACATATGCAGGTGGCGTTACCAGATCAGCTGTATGTATAAAAGTTAAAAATACATACATACATACATACATATTCTCGTAATTTTAAAATTGTCAAACTTAATATACAAACAATAATCCAACTTGCACTCCGTTTTGTAATTACATATCGTCACCTAAAATCCCAAAGGCCGTAAGTACACATTTTCCTTTTTTACAGGAGAAGCAAAAAACCATATAAACTTAAGACTGTTTACTTGTTAGGTGGCTTTTGGATTTCATTAATAAAATCGGTATCTTTAAACATATGTATGTATATGAGTAAAATTTTAAGAAAATATGTATTTTGGTTAATTACATCGTAATCAATTAAAAAGTGTATTTTGATTTTTTTGGTTGTAACGGTCTTTTGGATTTCAGGATATGTACATCATGATCATAATGAAAATTTTTATTATACAACAACAATAATATTTATATGATAAGATAATTAAAAACAAATAATTTTTGGGTCTCTGTTTTAAATATCATGGCATGTTAGTCATAATGTAACATTTTTAAGAAGCATTAAATGGATTATTATATGTATATAGTATATCGTCAACATCATGGTGTAATTACATAAGGCGTCCCCATTAATTCAGCTGTTGTTTTTTTCTAATCCCTAAAGTTCATATATTCGCGTTTCTTTCACTGCTTCAAATTGTCAAACTTCATTCATATTTAAAAAAATTAAACGAAATATCCTCTCGAAAATGCAATCCTTTGTGTAACTGCATCGTGGTAAATATGAAATTTGTTCAATTGAAAACATTTTATTTCATTGTTTCGTTTATTCATGTATAGATATGAACATGAATAAACGAAACAATGAAATAAATTAAATAAAAGCTTTCTTTATACTATTACATCAACATGTTTCTTATTAGCAATAATGCACAGTATTGCACAAATTTAAGTAATTAATTTTTTAACGATATATTTTTACGTGTTTTTTTCTTTTATTTTTGCTTTATTCTTACAGAGTGATAGAAACTAATACATAATTATCATGTTATTTAATTTTAAAATTAAAGTGGTTAATGGAACTGGTTTTCAAATCCAAAGTTGTTGTAAATTTCTTGTTAAATAATAAACGAACTATCATTATTTTGTAATTGTAATTTTTAATAAAATTTGTAATTTTATAATTAAAAAAAATAATGTTTTTTTATTTTTAAAAGACTTTATGTACATTGTGTGCTTGGTTTGTAATTGGATTTTTGATATAAAGAACAAGAAAAAGTGCTATATTTGGCCGTGCAAAAACTTATATGTCTACCCTTTACAAAAGTGTATAAATGTAAGTTATAATAAATTGAAACATACACATACAGTTGGAAAATATTAAATTTTACAAAAAATCAGGCAGTCTTGTTTTTTCCCTTACGTCTCATCCGTTTATCGATTGATTTTGCACGCTTTCAATACCGATTTTCTCGGGAATATTTCCAAAAGTTTGATACCACACAATTCTTGGTGACCTGTGGGAGCTACACAAAGTTTATTTCAACCTACAGACGGACATGGCTAAATCGACTTCCCTATCTAAGGATTCTGAATATATACCTACTTTATACGATGGCTAATAGAAATAGTGGAGATAAACGTAATATATGTATATACCCTTACCTTACCTAATTAGCTCAACAATATAAAGATTTTACGGTAAAAATATGAGGAACAAATCCCGTATCCTATTTAGTTGTGGTGTATTAATTAATTATTGTTATGGTCCTTTGTTTGTTATAGGAGCCAGGATGTATATAATTATTTTTATTAGTAATTTTGAAATCGTTTAAGGTTTAAACGATTTACTACAATTACAACATTTGTTATGAAAATTTAATTAAATTACAAAATTAGTTAAATTAAAAAACAGGGCCAAATGTGTATTATTGTTGTACAATTATAGGGTTCAGCAGGGTGCACCTATACCTATTGTATCTAGTTTTTCAGGTATGGCAATACCAAAACATAACACACTTAAGTCCAACCCTGTTTCTACATTTTTGTTTTAATTGGATTTGCAAAATATCAAACTTTCGAGCACTGGTTACTAATCAATACCATGACAATATTCTAAACATACATACACTCTGATTTTTCAATTAAGAAAATATTTTTTTTTATATATCAAAATGAACGACAATATACATGTTTTATGGTTTAGTTGTAGCCGTATTGTGCAGTTTCTAATATATATACATTTCAAGAAAGTATTCAGTAGTCAAGTACTCAGTATTTTTACAAATCTATTATAGATTACTAAATACTTAAGGTGTTTATAGACGATTATTTGTTTTTTTGTAAAATCATTGTGCAAAATTTTTTGAAATAGATATTAACTCTTCTATAAACAAATAAAAAAAATATTAAATTGTCGCAAGCCCTAAATAAAGAAGTATGGCAGATCATGATGAATTAATTGCTCAATTTATTGAAATTAGTGGTGGTGAGGAAAATGTGGCAAGATTTTATTTGTCTAGCAGCAATTGGTCATTAGAGGTATTAAGTGAAGAAATGGTTATTAGCGTCTTTAAATTAAAAAAAAATGTTTACTTTAAAGGATGCTTTATCGAATTTTTTGGGTAATCAAGGTGATGAAGGATTGTCAGAGGCGGCGAGCGTTTCGACTGATGAACAAACGACTGATACTAAACCACCTACATCTGATGGTGGTAGTTTTGGCAAAGGATCCACAACCTCAAAACCAAGGTAGCCATCTCTACGATATGGATAATAAAAATTTGTAATTGAAATTTTATAATTTAATTTTAGGTTTGCCACTCTGGGTGAGATGTCAAAACGTAATAGTAACACTAACAATGACGACGAAGAAGGTCAGGCATTTTATGCTGGCGGTTCTGATCGTTCTGGTCAACAAGTTTTAGGACCTCCAAAGCGAAAAAATTTTCGTGAACAATTAACAGATATGTTTCGAATGGCGCAAGAAAACAGTGTCGGGCACGAAGGTTCGCCAGGACCAAGTACTTCTTCAGGCACAAGTTGGGGACAAGGAATACGTCTTGGTATGACTGACTCCGACCATTCGGTTGTTACGCCATCCAATAAAGAAGGTGAAGTTAAAATTAAACCAGTTGTGGTATTAAAGTTATGGAGCCAGGGATTTTCTATAGACGATGGAGAATTACGATTGTATGATGATCCTCAAAATAAGGAATTTTTAGAAACTGTTATGAGAGGGTGAGTATTAAAATATGTAGTTAAAATCAAGCATAAACTGTTTTTAAGTTACTATTGGTCCATGGTATGCCAAGCCAAATTGTTCATATATGTACGTATTTACATATATAGATATTATTTTGTATGTTCAGATCTTACAAAAATGTATGACCTAAAATGTCGACTGAATAAAAAAAATTTTATAGAAATAGGTTTATTTTTTAACAAAAAATAGAAGACACGTATGAATGGCAAAAGGTTAACACCGAGTCAAAATTACTTCACGACACAAGATCATTATCGCAAACGATTTCTCCTTCATTACGAGAAAATATCGTCAATAACGTCTTGGAAAACTTTGGCCATCGATATGTTTTCCTTACTATAGTACTAGACAAATTTCAGACTACAAAATTGTTTGTAAATAATAGTACTTAAATCTTAAACTTAGCTGGTGTTTAAACAAATAATCTATTAATGTTTTGTTTTGTGTACCGATAGGGAGATACCAAATGAGCTTTTGGAAATGGGTTGGTTGGTCAATGTCGATGTAGAGGATCACCGACACGAGGACTACGAGAAGAAACCAGCAACTGTTAAGATGTTTAAAGGTTCTGGACATGCATTAGGAAGGTAAATATGGCTGCTTAAAATGAAATGAATTAAGTGAGTAAACTCTTCCTTTAGTCCCACACCAAACGTTACAGAAAATACAAGCGAGGTGGCACCGACAGCAACCACAACTGCACAAATACCTGCAGAGGCAAAATCTAGCGAGGATGCAGCTAAGGAAAAGCTAAAAGTTGTCTCTTCTGCTCCTGTTACTACATTACAAATTCGTTTAGCTGATGGCACACGTCTAGCATCACAATTTAATCTGTCCCATACAGTAGGTGATATACAGGAATATATACAAAAGTAATTTCAAACTTCATTTTAAACGTTCATCATATTAAACCAAAATCCATATATTTCAGTGCACGTCCCCAATACGCAAATCGTAATTTTATATTGGTTTCATCATTTCCTACACGAGAACTTACCGATGTTAGTGCTACCATAGAGTCTGCTGGTCTAAAAAACGCTGCTCTAATGCAAAGATTAAAATAAGTATTGGATTATGTACAAATTAAAATGTATATTTTAGTCTGTTGTTACTTACAAAATGATTCAAGAATTAACATTTGAAAAACTCTTGAGTAAAAAAACATCAAAACGAATTCCAATTAAATATTTTTTAAATTCAAATAATAGTTACTTTTAATAAAAACATAAAAAACTCCTATAAAGTTATTGGAAACAAAATGGTGTTTTTAATTACATGCAAATACATATACATATATTTTTAAGTGCTGAAGGAACTCGGCTTTAATAAAGGAAATTTATTACACATTGAAATTTAAACATTTTTTTTGTGAAATTTTTAATTAAAGGAAGACTAAAAGTAGCTAAAGATTATATATACTTATATATACAAATACAAATAATCAATAAAATTGTAGTTTAAAGTTAATTTATGTTAAAAGTTTTATCTCTTGATTAAGACTTTGTATGTGTTGCATAAAATCTTGTCTGACAGAATTGCGCCAGTCATGAAGCCCATCTTTCCCAGCGTGTACGCAATTCACATACCAATGCGTAAATACTTGAGATAATGGCAATGAAATTCGCCGCGGTGTACTTAACAAACTATCGGCACTTAAAGACATTCCAGTATCTTGTGGCCTGTGTATTGAGATTGTATGTGAAGGTTTCAATTCAGGATCATAGAAATTGTTTTCAAATAAATATTTGTATTTATCAGATTTACACACTGCAAATACTGGCAAATCAAAACTAGATAACTCATTTGTAAAGTGATGCAGGCTACGTACGACAGACTTAAGATTGTCCAATTTTGTGTTGGGATAGAAGAATTCATTAGGTGCTAGTAGTAAACAATGTCGAGCTCTGTTTATTGATCTTAGCAGGCAGTCAGTTTCTATTAAACCTCGAATTCTTTCAGTGGCATTTTGCGTGGAATACGGAAAATTAAAAGGCATAAGGTGAACGCGTATGTTTAATTGGCTCAATATAGGCATCAAGTTTTCAGGCAAATTATCACCATTGTAAACTACGAAATCCTCTATACCCAATGCAAAATGGTGCATAAAAAATTCTTTCAGTTCCGGACCTTGTTTTTCCACGCCTGTTACATTTTGAAATTCTTTGCTTACTAAATCAACACATACAGTTAACGGCTGCATTGATAACTTTTTTGCCATATCATTCATAACTTTCAAGTATCGTAATTTTAAGGAATGAACATCTTTTGTGGTGCTAGTTAGGTCGTAAAACAAAACTGTTTCCGGCAATCCAAAATCACGAGTAACTCGACAGTAGAAATTATATCGAGAAAAATCGGAATTATCATCATCTCCATCTTTGTCCATTCTTTGAAAGCGAAACTTTCCTTGAATGGTAGTCGGACTTCCTTTGAAGTTCAGTGAACATTTAAAATTTAATACGGCACGTTTCCGTCCAACGACCAGCACCACCGCTTCTCCACCAGCCATTAATTCATTGCGTTTCCAAAAAGCAGAATACCCATGAAAATGGTCACCAATTGATTGCCATACCGCCAAAGGATGTATATAATCGACTAAATAATGTACCGTTGCATTCTTTTCACTCTTCTTTAAAATAACCGCATCGTTGCGTCCAAAGAAATTAATAACCTGCAGGACATCCTTCAATCGATTGTTTTCAGTTTTATATATAAAAAGCACACCAATACTAATACAAGATATTAGCAGTAATAAAAGTTGTTGATATTTACGCATGATAACTTCAAATTGAGATAACTTATTTCTTTAATTTGTAAAAAAACATATGTAATTTAGTTAATACAATGGTTTTGTTCATTCTTTCGTCTAATGTTATTGTTGCTCTTCAGCAGTGTTGCCATTCAGGCAATTTTAGTACTATATTTAGGACTTTTATCACCACTAAAAAAATTGTATCAAAATTTAGATTATGAATCGTGTAAAACAATTTCTTATGAAAATTTTAATTGTAAAACCATAAAGTTTTGGGTGTCAATAGATGATATGGTATACCAATTTTTATAGTCTTGTTGTCTTGTACTATTTTAAAATATATTTGATAAAGTAGCAATTAAAACATTCCGTCCCTGCTCTTTGACAATTTAAATTTTTCTACACAAACAAAATGCATGTAACTTTGTTGGTGTTGTGTTTGTTGTAGCAATGAGTTTACCTTGTCTAGTTATACCATGGTGTGAAACATTTTGAAATTAATTTTCTAGCAACATTGATTGTCCGAGTTGTATGTTTTTGCACAAAAGCTGCCATATTTTAAAGATGTGCAGCAGTTTTTTTAATTTTACTTCAAAAGTAAAGAAAATACAGTTTATTCTGCACATACATACATACATATATAGAAGACAAACGGATTTTGTGAAAAAGAGCTATAACAATTAAAATATATATCGTTTTTATTGATTCTGATCTGTTAAGTTAATCTCTACAGAATCTTTAATGTTTTTAGGCCATAAATATCGATTTTATTAACATAATGAAAATGCCTTAATGTTTAAAATAAATAATTAAAAAACAATAAATGTAAGTTAGGGCGGTTTGAGTTTTCGGTGACGATATGATAAAATCATTTGCAATATTTAACAGGAGATTAAAACATTGTTTTAAGTTTTTTCATTAAAATTTTTCTTGACTGATTTACTATTCTTTTTTAAATGGAAATACATTTGAAACAACATTGTACAAACATATATCCCATTGTGATATGTTGCAGAGACCTTCAGAGCCCAGTGGTAGGTAATTAATTAAACACTTGTTGCCCCCATAATATAATTATGCTCAATTGAAATCTTGTATAAAATCACAGTCACACACAAAAATGAAACCGTAAATATTTATATTCCACAAAAAAAACAAACTTGAACAAATTTCCTTTGCTTTCAATTAATAAGATTTTTGTCATTTGCATACACTCTTCAAATGGACAAATGAAATTAAATTTAGTTGTGCTGTTGCATTACAAAAAAACACACACAGTTTTCAAATTTGAAATAGTAGTTTTTTTTCTAGCAAAATAAAAACACATACACAAACACACTAATGGATTTCGATGCAGTACTTAACGAAGTTGGATCCTTTGGATTATATCAAAAAATTATAATATGCGGCGTTTTATTGCCAGCTGCCCTTCCGTGCGCCTTCCATGCCTACAGGTGGGTAATTAATCAGCAACAAAGCTAGACAAGTTTAAAAGAAAAAAAACGGAAAAAAATGTGTAAATGCAATTGTTTAGTCAGTTATTTATTGCAGCCACGCCCAAACATTGGTGTCGCATACCCGAGTTGGAACCTTGGGTACAGGATTACACTGAGTTAGTTATGAATCTAAGTGTTCCACTAACGGAAAGTGAATATTCCCAATGTGAAATGTATGTTCGAAACTATACGGACATCGTACGTTATATGGAATATCGTACACCAGTTGATTTGCAGCGCGACAAAGTGTGGCACATAGGTAGTCCTGCTGGTTCATCATTAATGAAATGCCAACATGGTTGGCACTATGACCGTTCACAGTATCCTACTACGGTGGTCACTGAGGTAGCACAACAAAATCTTTTTAATTGAGTTTTTTTTTGTCATTTATTTGATTATCCTTAAAAAAAATCGTTGCAGTGGAACTTGGTGTGCGAGCAGAGTTATTTGGTTACACTTGCATTGGTTATATTTGGTGTGGGTGGTCTTGTGGGAAATTATATTTTTGGTTACCTACAGGACATGTGGGGAAGACGACCTAGTTTTTACGCGTATCTTATATTAGAAATAGTTGCATGTGCTGCTAGTGCTCTGGCTTGGAGTTTCAACTCATGGTTGGGTCTTAGATTTATTGTGGGACTAACGGTACCCGCAATATTAGCCAGTCCATATGTACTGGGTAAGTATTCTATTAAAAAAGTTGGAGATTGTCGAAAAAATTTGCAAATGAAATACATATATACATACATATGCTTTAAGGTGACACCTCAAATATTTGTTTAATGTGTTAACTTTTAAGAACAAAATCTTTTTTAAAACACCTCTTCAAAATTAATTTTTTGATAAAAAAAAGGTCTATAATAGGGCGTTTACATTTGATTTGATTGATTTTTATTACTTTAATATTTTTCTTATTCTTACTATAATAATTTCAGAACTAAAAAAAAAGCAAAACAAATGCGTAGTTGGCCATCATTATTTAGGGATACAATAATTTTTACTTTTTTATTATTATTATTAGTTTCCAATTTCCAAAAAGCTCGTAGACTACCTGATAATCAATAAATTGGTTTTTAGGTTAACACTTTTTAAAAACGTATGCTTAAGTTACTTTCTAACAAACCTTATTGCATATAAACTTGTTTAGAAGCTCAAAATATTAATAAAGTTAAATAAAAATGCTGTTTCCTATTCGCAATTAAAGCGTCCATTCACAATTTTCTATTTTTGAACATTTGAAAGAGTAACTTCAGTTTACTCTCTCGTTGTAACTTTTTGCTAGTAAATTTGTTGAGGCTCATTTTTAGAGGGTTTTTAACGGATTTATTAAACCGAAATGTTTTGTAAATGTCCTAAAATAAGTATTTAAATCGTTATTTGGCAGGGGTACATTTCAAACTTTTTTTTTTATTTACAAACGTATGTACATACATATGTATGTATTTATGAATTTTCATACATTTGTAAATTTTTATACTATTGGGGGATTCACAAGCAACTTATGATATCATAGGTATTGTCTTATATCCTAAAAATTTATAATGGTTTGAGTTCTTTGTTATTGGTTTTTCTGTTTGGCTATGGATAGTTTACGACAGCACAATAAACATAGCAGTCAGAGTCATATTATTTATAGACAATTTTGGTATGAAAAATAACTAAAACCATTTAAAATTTTTAGGACATATGACATATGAGTGGCTTGTGAATCCCCCATATGTAAGTTAATACGACAAGTAGCTTTAAAATTGTTATAAAATTTATAATTTTCAGCAATTGAAATGGTGGGTCCTGATAAACGTGTTTTCTGCACCATAGTCTCCAACATTGCATATTCGTGCGGACTTGTCTTATTGGCGGGTGTTGTGTATATTGTGCGCGATTGGAGATATTTAACATTGGCAGTTTCGCTACCATTATTACTGCTATTTTCCTGTTTCTTTGTTTTGCCCGAATCCCCCAGATGGTTGATGGCTGTTGGACAACCTCGTGAAGCTGCCAAGATCTTAAAGACGATCGCCAGGGTAAATGGCTTAACGGTTGTTCCAGATTTTGTCGATATTGTTGAGCAAAAATTTCAATCAAGCCAACCGATTTTAGGTTCAAGCTCTCCTGGTATTTTGGACCTATTCAAGACGAAAAATATGTGCCGAAAAACGCTGATAATAACATTAATATGGTTTGCAAATACCAGCGTATACGTGGGTCTAAGTTATTATGCTCCTGCTTTGGGTGGCGATGAAATATGGAATTTCTTTTTAGCAGGTGTAGTCGAGCTGCCAACATATATTCTACTTTGGCCGGGCTTAAGTTACTTTGGACGACGCTTTATTTTATGCATATCCATGTTGTCCGGTGGCATAGCATGTGTTACGACTTTTCTTTATAGTCAGAATGCCGACATGATGTTAATATTGTATTGCATTGGCAAAATGGGTATTTCTTCGGCCTTTGTTGTGCTGCCATTATTGGCCTCAGAAATCTATCCCACCGTTGTCAGGGGCTTGGGTATGAGTTTTAGCTCAGTTGTAGCTATGATTGGCCCAATTGTAATACCCATCATAAACCACATGGGCCAACAAATGCTAGTTTTACCCTTAATCGTAATGGGTTCATTGTTAATAGTCGGTGGAATAGCTAGCCTTTTTTTGCCTGAGACTAAAGGTAAAAATTTGCCACAAACCATAGCCGAAGGCGAGTCAGTACCATTAAGTTTTCTTTCGAGTTGCTGCGAAAAGAAGCACACAACTAATGTTCACCAATCGAGAAGTTCACGATCGGCAGATAATCGTAAACGACAATATATAGTGTGTAGTATTTGTAAAACAGAAATAAAGAATCCAAATATTTAACAAATGCACACACATATGTATGTATGTATGCACATAGATATTAATGTCCTTATTGCACAAACATATGTACGTATGTATATATGGATATAAGTGTGCATATATGTGTATTTAATTATGTATGTACATATATACACATATTAGCATTTGATATAATATGCATATTTAAAATCTAGGTGCATACATGCATACATATTCATGTATGTGTTTGTAAGTATTATTATTTATTTAAAAATCTTTAAAAGCTATTTTCTTATTTTCTAATACAAAAGTATGTACATACATATGTATATTCTTTCTAAAAATTTTATAAAAACACAATTGCTAACAATTGCGAAAGCAATAATGTTGGACACAACTATTTAATTTGGCTAAATACATTAGATATTAAGAGTGTTCAATAACTTTAAACTAAAACTTGTAACCAGGGAGTAAAATAATTAAGCAAAATAATAAAACACAATATTGCACAGTGGGTCGGTTGCAAAATAAATGTTTTTAAATATGTAACTTGTAAGCTACTGGTCTCACTGATGTTTCAAATTTAAAACAAATCTAATCCCTAACTTAGAAGTTAGTTTGAACCGAGTTTCTATGCAATAAGTAGCCTTTAAGTTAATGCTTTTTTTTTATTATTTTGCTGCAAGTTTTTGCGAGTAAAGTGAAAAAGCACAACTAATAAGTATGAATGTGTAACAAACAAACATTAGACTTTTAAACCAAGCCGATATCATGGCGATTAATAGATGTAACCGGTTAGTCGAGGCCCAAATAATCAAGTAAATAATAACAAAAGGACGTAAAATTAAAAACGTTTCTCTTAAATAACAGAAAAGTTCTTTATAAAAATCTTTATGTCACCGATTAAAAACTAGACAGAAAATAATTTAAAAACTGACACAAAAAAGAATGCAAAGTTGTTGTTCACAATTAATTAATTTTATTTTTTTTTATTTTAAGATGTTTTCGTTAGGTGTTAAATATATTTGAATTGAAGCAACAATAATATAGTTTTATTTAATATACACACATACATTATTTTATTTATATAAATTAAAAATATGACGACTGTAGATACTTTTTTTGGTATGAGGAAAACACAAACACAAACATATAATTTAAAACTAAAAAAAAAAAAACAAAATAAACAAAATAAAAAACGTTTAATAATGACAATACTTAAACAATGAACGAACCTCTATTCTAAATGAATATATATATATATGTATATAATAGGTTTCAATAATATGTATGTAGAAAAATACAAATTAGTGATAAATATTACACATCTATCTTTATCTTAAACCATTATTTAAAGTTGTTGTATAAAAATAAGTAAGAATTAAAAATTAATCATAATTCGTATATACATACATACATACATACATACATAAGTAAAAGTATGTATAGTATGTACTAGCAATAATATTGGTATGTATTATTAAAATTATTTAGAAAATATACTTATGTATTTAAATGTTAGTCGAAATAAAGGAAAAATTGGTTGAATTTCTTTTTTCTTTTTTTTTTAAATAAATTCTTCATTTCAAATATATATTAATATGAATTATTTAATTAGAGTTTTAATAAGTTGTAGTAATAAGTTTATTAACAACAATTATTGTTTTAGGCTTGAAGAGATTGTTTTTTCTTTTCTCTTACACTATCTGCACTCCTTTAATTTTTTAAACACTTGACCGAATGATGTCTTTAGTCTCTTGAGGCTCCTATAATGGTCAAAATGTACATGAATATATTAACGATATCCAGGTAGAGATTTAAAGCAGCAAAAATATATTCCTCGGGACTAATAGAGTACTTGTGGTCACCTCCCATCATTAATTGGGTATCGTAAATTAAATAGACGGAGAACAGCAAAGCTCCAATTGATGAATAAACCAGCGTCATTATTTTGCCCGGCAAAAAGATGGCGACAATACCAAATATAACAAACACCACCATACAAACTAGAAGAACCCCACCGCACATTGTAAAATCATATTTCGTTTGCATAGCGAAAATTGTTAAAGCCAAACAAACAGCTGCAGTAATGCCAACCGCCATTAATACCTTGAAAATTAATACATAATTATTAAAGGGTGTCTATTTGTATTTAAGATTTTATTTAAGAACTTACCTCCAAGGGTGCATAACGACTGGCTGATACACCCAGAAGAAATGATTCTGCCAAAGTAAACAAACCGAGGAATATAAAGTTCATTGGTGTCTTTCGACGAACTCCTTCACAACATGCCATTGAAATCATAGTGACCAAAAGAACAGCCAAAGCAACCCAAAATAAAGCTGGGTTACGCATAGCGAATTCCTTAGTACCTCTATGGAATGCAAACAAAGCCACACAACCAAATGTTACCAACAATTGACCCTGAAATAAAGTTAATCAATTAATAATGGAAAAAATTAACATTCAAATAAGTAAATGCCAACCATTAAAATTATATAAACTTTGCGTATGAAGCCTTTGCGAATACTCTGATCATCGAATGAGAAGTTTTTGGGAGCCTCTGGATCCTCATAGCCTCCATATGAATCGTTAATAGGAGGCGGTTGTATGAAGCCAGGTTGTGGCACAAAACCTCCTGGAGGGTATCCGCCTGGGGCACCATATCCACCAGACGGAGGATAACCACCAGCTGGAGGAGGATAAGCACCTGGTTGTGGGTAACCACCGGGTGGCGGATATGCACCTTGTGGTGGTGGATAACCGCCGCCAAAATATTGTTGATTTGGATCTATAATTTAAAAAAAAAACAAGTTTGATATTTATGTGTATTCTTGAATTACATACTTCATTTACATTGCAGCTCAAAATGTATTTTATTTTAAATGAAACTAAATAAATTAATGTTTCATACTCTTTACACATGAGTGGACGTTATATTAATATTAAAAAAAAATTATTGTTAATCATTTGAAATGTCGTTAATTATCTGGCAATATCTTAATACTAATTGATGAGTCAGTACTTGGGATGTTGGCCTTAAAACTATACTTTCCTTGGTTTGTATTTATTGAATGATACATTATTAGTGTCCTGAAATGATATTTTTTTACTTTTTAAAAGCGAATTTAACTATCAAAAAAATATATATATTATAACCTTTAGTATATTGTTGGTAATTAGCAATACTATTCTACAAAACACAAAACGGAATGAATAATTAAAAAAAGCATTTGTTATCTGTCCGATAACGGTGACACAAATAACACACGTAAGAATGAATAAGGAGGAGATAAGTGTTTCAATGCAAGAAAACTACATAAATTATTTAAATAGAACACAAATCTATGTACATATGTACATACATACATACATATTTATGTTTAAATGTACATAAATAAAAACGTGTACATTTTTATGCATTTCCAGTTTTGCGCTATGGCAAGACTTATCCTATATGTGCACTTTGGCAGCATCTGTCCCCGACTTTGCGTGGATAACCAGATTTTCAGTGTTTTCCCCCCGAAAAATATAATTAACGAACCGACAGTATGCATAGTTTAGTGACTTTGTGTGTGTGTGTAAAGGAAAAAATGAAAAACTATATGTTTTTTATTGGCACGTTTTTATCTCTTATTAACAAATAGTTTACTGTATAAAATAAATAATTAATAAAATTCATGAAAAGATGTCACTTATTTTATTTAATGACTTGGGTTGGGTTAGTTTGAAAGAAGGAGACTTGATAAGGTCTCATGTCACGCAGGACATACACTTAAGCCAGTAATCGGCTTGTTACGAGGTCCTTGTAATGAGAAAAAGGGACAAAAATAAAAAGGAAGATGCCTAAAACTTTCTTTTTTTAGTAATTTGATGTACTGTGCTATTTTGAAATAATTACTAAAAAATTATTTACTTAATAAAGACGTGACAGAGTGTTTTTTTCAAAGTGTCAATTAAGGGCAAAAACTACAAATCAAACTCAAAAATACTACAAATTCAACAGCTAAAAACAAACACTTTTTTTAATGCGGAAACACACAAATACTAAGTGGATGATGTTATTTTTCTACTTAAATATTTGCTTAAAGTAATTATCACTTAATTGTCTCTTTTTGTACATAATAACACAAGTATGTATGTAGGAATGTATCGTTTTAAATGTTAACTTTACGTAAAATGAAATTAATTATCGAAAAGCATATCAAATTTTATACATGCAAATAATTTAGTTGTATAAACTGTATGTTTTGTTAGTTTGTGTGTAAAAGATAATATGAAAAAAAATATTAAAACCAAATTTTAAATTAAAACCTTGATAATAAGGTCCACCTTGCCAAGACATTCTCTGAAAATTTGTTTTCTTCTAAATACACAAAACGTTGAAAACTGTTTGACTTCTTATTATTTATGTAGAAATTTATTCAATTGAAAGCTGAAAATTAAATAGAAAAGCCAAGTTAAATTTAGATTATCTAATGAAACTTACCAGCCATTATAAAGTTATTTTGTAATAGAGGTCTTTAATAACGAATTATATTAGAACTTATAAAAGTACCTATAAAAAAGAAAGAACAATTAGATACGTGTCTGCTTAAAATAAATTAATTGTGATAAAGTAAAAAAAATATACAAAATTAATTCAATTTAAAATTAATTTCATTGTTTAAACTTTTTTTATATTTGAGGGATTCACAAGCCACTCATTTAAGTTACTTTTCATACTAAAAGTGGTCTAAAATTATATAACTCTGAATGCTATTGCGGTGAAGAGAAAAGTTAAAGGATGAAGAATTTATGGGCACTTTTCAAAGATTTTAATATTTTCTGATGGAAGCTGCTTGAATGACATTATTAAACAAATTGGATGTACATATATATATGGAATGGAATTTTTTTTTTTGTAGTTCTTACGGAAAAGGAGCTGTTGATGAAGTTAGAGCCGTCATTAAAAGATAAGTGTGACAAATAACCAAATCTAATAAGGTTGTTTTACCCGATTTTACACAAATGGAACTAAAATGTATTTTATGCCAACTGCTTATATTGAAAATTTGTCTACATTTTAAGGAATATCCCACTTGCATTCGTTTTGTTGCGATGGCCAACAGGTCGAAGCAGATAGGACTGCATATTCCATTAAAAAAAACCTCATTTGACATTAGTAATACTATTCTCAGTTAAGTTAGTTTCTGTTCTTTGTTTTTATATATATACTGTGAATATACTTATTTTTGTTTTTCTTTATTGAAGATACTTTGCTAAGTTTTTAATTTTTGTTATGAAAATATATATATTTAATATATTTAAAAATCATTTAAAATCATAATACATAGCTATAAAGTAAAAAAATAAACATAAAAAGTATAATGGAAAAAAATGTCGCAAGCGACATGTCGCGTGCGACAGTGGTTAAAATTAAATTAAAAATACACTAATTGATATTTTTGAATAAAATAAAAAACATTATTTAGATTCATCAATGCACAACATTTTAAAATTAGTCGCATTCAAATATTCCTTCAAGTTTCGCTGAAATCAGCGTTTGTTTTGTTTGATTTGAAACCGACTTCTGTTTTTGTCGCATGCGAATGCGTCGGTTTTTTGTTATTATCTTGAAAACAAACAATTGGCCAAAATCAACCTTGGCACCAATTATAGTGCTAATCAAGAGCTATTAGTTTCGCCTTTTGTAAAAATTAAATAATGTTTTGGCATATGTTTTTTTCACTTTGAATGCGTCGCATGTCGCATTCGACATTAGAGAAATGCCCATATGTATGTAAGAACGTAAATATGTACATATGAGGTAGTTATCAATATTTCACACCAAAAATATTATAGAATTAAGCATCGACTTTCAACATATTAAGATAAAAACAATTACTCATTTTAAAATGTTTTTCATAGATTTTTGGAATATTTTAAGTGATGTAAGTAATTTACAAAATGATAAAATTGAAAAATCCCACCTGTACATGGCAAGTTTCATATGTTAATCCGGCAATATGCCTTTAATAATACTTTTATAAAATATTACATGATGAAAAATCGATTTCGACCAAGTAAATTATACCTTATAATTTTTTTAAAATATGACCAAATGCTCATTCTGCGGGGGGCAAGTAATTAAAAATATTGTTATTGACGTTTTCAGAAAAAATTGAGTAAAAATCTAGGCAAATTCACCATGCAAAAAAATTTACTCCATTCAATTTGTTTGTTTTTTTTTTTTAGGAAAATTAAGAAAAACACTTTTACATTCTTCATATTTGCAAATAACAGTTGCTGTTGAATTAATTTAACAAAATATACGGAAACAACTGTGAAGCAATTGTTAAAAATATGAGTCACTCTTTGGAGTGAGAAGGAAATCTTTTACATCACATTTGTGTTAATTTCTGTTTTTCACTTTTCATATTTTCCTTAATTTAATTAGAAATGTTGTTGTTCCTTTATAGTTTGCGTTATTTTTTACCTTTTCGATATATATCAGTTAATTCTTAAACACAATAACTTGTACTTTTTACTTTTATTTATTTTTTTTAATACGATTTTAGCTATTTTGATGTGAAACCACCGTACAGTTTGTTTTGGTAGATAATTCTCGACCAAATTTTATTTTGTGTAAGGTAGTGTTATTTGCACAGCTGATTGTATTCATTTAAAATTTAAGTTGTCAAACTCTATATGCAAATGTCATGAAATGTCAAGTGTTTCAATGCTTGCCATATCAAACAAAGCTCATTAAAGGGATATAAAAAGATATTATCTCAATCAAAATTTGAGATAAAACAGTGGTATGGGCAAATTGAAAGTAGTTATCAAGGCATATCGATTATCAGGTAGTCTTACTTAAACAGCTGATTTTTTTATTTTTATATTTTTAATATCAGATATCAAACTTCATATATAAAAATTAGAACAAAAAATCCTCTTCGAACTACAATCACCTTATAAAATAATAACACCATAGTAGTAATAATACGTTTAATTCAAATTCCTTTAAACCGGTTTTGGAATACTTCCCATAAACTGGGAAGACTTTGTAAAAAACGTGCAGTGGCATTGCTTTTATACAAATTAAGTCTGGCATTCATATTGACACGTCAAAATTGGTTTCTTGTTCTCTCTCCATCACATTGTACGATTGTACTTAGTGTTATTTTAAGAATTTTTTAATAGTATAATAGATACAAGGTAATTCAAAAAGAAAGTTATCCGTAAGAAAAACTAAAGTTTAGTTATGATGTACTTTTTTTCTGTTATAAAAAATCTTCAAAATCTCTACTGGATTTGGCAAAGCATATGGTCAAGATATTGAAAGAGAGCATGTTTTGTCAGTGCACTACTAAACTTGAAAACTGTTTGTTGTAAAATTTTGTATTGCTTTTTTAATATATGTACATGTATTATTTAAGTTTTTATTTTACTTAAACGATTTAAGTCATGGTGTATTTAATCAGTATGCCTTAAATTTCAGTGAAGCTTTGTTCCATACATGATGCAATATGGGTTTTGACACATGCAAGTACCATAGTTAAATAAAGAGAATTGAATTTTTTTTTCTCTTAAAAGACGGTTTATCGTTTTTTGTTTTGTCTTATCAGCATTCAACTTTCTTTACGTTTTTGTTTTTTTATTTTTATTCTTACTATAGTTTTTTGCAATTTGCCGAATTTAAATATTTTGTTTCTTTGTAGATAAGAACTAATCTGTTAACATGGTGTCTGAAAATGAAACTGCTACCCAAAACCTAGCAGATGAGGGAGAGACCACCTCCAAAAAGGCAGCAAAAAAGCAGGCAAAGGAGGCATTAAAAGCTGCTAAGGTAAGTTTTGCAAGCTAAAAATTCAAACGTACATACATAAGTATGTACTTATGTGCACTTTTTTAAAGACTATTTCTTATCTTTTTAGAAAGCTGAATATAAAGCTGCAGCAGGAAAAACGAAAAATGATAATGAAGTTGGCGACTCGTCAGAAGACTGTTCGGCTGGACGTTATGGTTTATCTGGTATAATAAACTCCAAGGAAAAACATGAAGAAAGAAAATTTGTGCCGGTGCATCTCATGAACCAGCATGTTGGCAAAGACGCGGTGTGGGTACGAGGTCGTGTTCATAACACCAGAGCCAAGGGAAAACAATGTTTCTTAATATTGCGCCAACAAAGCAGCACAGTTCAATGTATTCTTGCTGTTGGCGAGAGTGTGTCCAAGCAGTTTGTTAAATTTGCTGGAAAGTACGTTCTTCAATTATTATAAAAGCAAACTCATATTTTTGGAAACTTTTATTTTATAGTTTAAGCAAAGAAAGTATAGTTGATATTGAAGCCAAGGCAGTGGCTGTACCAACTAAAATCGAATCATGTACTGAACAAAACCTTGAATTATCCGTGCAACAATTGTTTATTGTTTCACAAGCTAAAGCCCAATTACCATTGCAAATCGATGATGCTTCTCGTCCAGATAATGTTGACGATACCGATGGGCTTAATATTCGTGTAAATCAAGACACACGCTTGGATAATCGTGTTTTGGACTTGAGAACTCCAGCAAATCAGGCAATTTTTCGTTTAGAAGCAGGCGTATGTCGTCTATTCCGTGACATTTTAACAGAAAAGAGTTTTACTGAAATCCATACCCCTAAAATTATTTCCGCTGCTAGCGAGGGTGGTGCTAATGTTTTTACCGTCAGCTATTTTAAAGGTATGTTTATTAAATGGATATGTGTCGAGATTTCAAACTTTTTTTTTTTAAGACTCTGCTTATTTGGCACAATCACCCCAATTGTATAAGCAGATGGCTATTGCTGCTGATTTCGATAAGGTATTTACTGTTGGAGCTGTTTTTCGTGCCGAAGACTCTAATACTCACAGACATTTGACAGAATTTGTTGGTCTTGATTTGGAAATGGCCTTCAAGTATCACTATCATGAAGTACTGCACACTATTGCCGATACATTTACGGAAATTTTTAAGGGCTTGCGTGATCGTTACAGTCGCGAAATCGAAGCAGTGGGACAACAGCATAAAGTGGAGCCTTTCAAATTCTTGGAGCCACCATTAATTCTACAGTTCTCACAAGGTGTGGCAATGCTACGAAGTGCCGGTGTTGAAACTGGTGATGAGGAGGACCTTTCTACACCTAATGAAAAGTTATTGGGTCGTTTAGTGAAGGCCAAATATGATACTGACTTTTATATTTTGGACAAATTTCCGCTGGCCATTCGGCCCTTTTATACCATGCCTGACCCCAACAATCCTATATATTCCAACTCCTACGATATGTTTATGAGAGGTGAAGAAATACTTTCTGGTGCCCAACGTATTCATGATCCAGAATTTTTAACCGAAAGAGCGAAACATCATGGCATCGGTAAGAGGAAGTCAATAAAAATCCTTAATCGGAAAATTATTTTGTATTAAAATTTTCATACTTACAGATATTAGCAAAATTGCTGCATATATCGAATCGTTCCGTTTCGGATGTCCCCCTCATGCTGGTGGTGGTATTGGTATGGAACGGGTTGTCATGTTGTACTTGGGTCTTGATAATATTCGCAAGACATCAATGTTCCCACGTGATCCTAAGAGACTAACGCCCTAAACTATTGATTTTATTTATATTAAAAGCTTAAAGCTACTCACTTTTCCTAGAAATTTCCAGTCATTTGTTTTCTTTTTAATTTTTAGTTGACATTTCTACTGTTTTTCAATATACATATATAACAACAACAATTTTTTCTGAGTTCTTGTGCTTTCAGATTTTATTAGAAAATAAAGCGACCATGAAAAATATATAGAAAGCTTTTCAGGCGCTCATAAAAGAAGATCACTGGGGGGTTACTCTGTAATTCAATTCGAAAAAAAAAACATTTCCGAATTTACATGTTTAAGGCATACAAATTCCAACAAATTTTCTAATCGACTCCAATTACAGAGTAACCCCCCAGCATTTTATACTAATATGTACATATATGTATGTTGTACTTATTCAAACTATAATTTTTTAATGTTATAAAAATTTTTTAATGGATTAAAAGAGCAAATAATACACGTGAAAACTAAGTTAAAAAACTATTCTTTTGATCAAAATCTTGACCTAACTGACTTTCAAAATCTATATAAAAATAAAATAAATATTTTTGTGCGGTAATCCTGCATTTAGACATGCAAGTTTTGTCTTATAAATTGTGTATACGTGTTATTAAAGAAAGAAAATACCCAAAATTCTTACAGGTTGCTTAAGTGTTTACACAGTCAAGTAACAGTTTATTTTGAAACCGTCCTCGAAGCGTTAACTTTGTGCATAATGTTTTGATTACAAGAAAAATATTTGGTATTAATTGTTATACACATTTTTTTAATGAGAAAGAAGACAATTTACCCAGCGGTTAAAGCTAGTTTAAATAAGCTGATATATCAAATTGTAAAAGCACCAAAAGTCAACTTAGGCGCATATAAAGTTCATTTGTTGGTTTATTTAGATTTAATTTGAAACAATTTAAAAGATCAATTACAACGACTTGTACATATTTAACGTTTAATTAACCAACCAAATACCTATGTTAAATTTGCTGTCATCAAAGAACAAAACATTTTTTCAAAAACAATAATCTTTATTTTTGGCACTTAGAAGCGTTGCTAGCTATTTTCTAGCTATTCCACTATTCAAATCATCTACATATATGGGGTATTTTTTTTTGTGGTTTGGTGGCAGAAATTTTTTTCTTTAATGTTTTCGCAAAGAAATGGATCGGCCTTGCTCTAACAATATTGCTTGTCTTACTTGCATTGAAAGTTTTATTATGGGTTTACTTAGGCTTATTCTTTACTTGTTGTGAGTTGTTATAGCGTTTTGAAAAGTGTTGGATTGAAGAACATATTTAAGATAATTAACATTTTTTGGTCTGAAATATGTACATATGTATATATGTATAACAAAGGATGTATGTACATCCTAACATGTTTACAAAAACTAGAATTTTTTAACGTTGAAAGTAGAATAGTTATTGTGTACGAGTTTGGCTTTAAAACACTGTACATTTTTTAATATCTTTTTTAAGTTTTTAAAATGTCATAATTTCATTGTTTATAAGTTTATTAACAACTAAATAAACTTATAAACAAATAAAAAGTTTTCAATTTAATATAACCGTCTAAATTTTAAATAAAATTCTGAAAATGATCTACAAAGTATGTACATATGTATATCGAAATATCGGAGTTAAAAAAAAATTAATAAATAAAAAGCAATACAAAATTTCAAATAAAACAACAACTTTAGTTTTGGATTTTTATTTATATGTACTACATATGTATTTATAATTTTATGACCTAAAGCCAAACAAAATTCACCACAAATAAGAATATCAAAGGTCTACAATGTTATTTAACAATGTCATAATTTCATTAAAAAATATGTTTTATTTAGACGGTATATACACTCTAAAACGCTTTTGTTGAAAATTAGGTCGATAATAGTAGGCAACACTTTACCGAATATTATCGCCCTAAAATTAGACAACAATTTTTTTTAAACATTCTATTGATTTCTAAACAAAATTTGTCTAATTTTGAACAAAATATGTTTAATAAGTTCACGCCAATTTTGTTTAATTTTCAATATTTTTTTTTTAATAAAAATGCATAAAATACATGTTTTTAAATCATTTATTGTAAAAAAATCATTAAACAAAAAATAAACTAAACCAAATTTTCAGTTATGGATAATAAATGAAATGATTGCTTAGAAGTGTATTATTAAATAAACAGGTAGTTAAAAAACTAAAATATACAATTAAAAAAAAAAGAAAAGCAAAAATTTAAGTGCAGAACATCTTAAATGCTTAATGGTAAAACTTTAAATAACACTAAAATCACGTCGAATATGACGATTGTAGACAATTTTTCTTAAATTATTTTTATGAAGCTTTTTGCCTCTCATTTGCGAGGGATAAAATCTAAAAAAATAACGCATTAAGAACTCAAAAGTTTGAGATATATCCTTAGGACAAACAATGTCCTAAGTCCAGTATATTTAAATTCTCCTGCTTTGATGTATTTATTGAAAATGATTTTCTTTGAATCGAATCAAAGTTTTCTTTACTAATTGCTTTATTAAAAACTTCTTCAGATGTTAGTCTTTTACTTCTGTCCTTAGTATCTCTTCCATAAAAAGTATTTTGTGCATTTTTAGAGTCTTATCCAAAAATTATTTTATGCAACTGCGTTGCGTATGAAATCATTCAATTTTTTAAATCAAGTGGGAACAATTTTTTTCTTTTTACTAAATAAATCTGAGGCTTTAAAAAAAATTTTAAAGTGTGTACATTTTTACTTCTCTTCTTTTACCAATTTGAACTTTTAAAGCATCAGACATTACCTAACAAGTACATATGTATATCGGATTTGAATTTACATCTATTTGTTGATAAAACGTATTTACAATTCCCTACCTATATATATCAACATTAACTAAAGTATTATCTATTCGACAAAGTGCTTCGACTGCCAATTGAATGGCCTTTAAAACGTTAAAATCAATCTAACACATATTTAATGGATTTCTAAAAATACTGGGTATTCCCGCACAAATTTTCGTATGTACTTATGTATGTAAATGCAAATAAATATCCAAAATAGCAAAAACCTTAAAAAGCCCAACAGCAAGATTAAATTTAGCTTTTTTTTGTTTAGTTAATCAAGTAATAACTTAATTTAAAATCACATTTCTTAAATGTATTGTACAATATCTATAAGAAGTCGGAAACACATAGCAAACACATTATTCTAATAAAAAAGTTTGTTACAATCATGTTAACGTGCATGAAAGTGAGTATAGAAAAATTTGCGTAAGTGAGCGTGCATTAGCGTGATAGTATCGAAATTTATTATTATATTTTTTTTTAACAAAACTTTTCTAGGTTTAATTTCAATTAAAAATTCAAAAATAACCCTTTATAGGTATAAAATACAAAAATAAATTAAATTATATCTATTATAGATAGGTACATAGGTACATAGATACTATGGATTTAAATAAAGAAATTACAAAAAAATTGTAAAACAAACAAAGGAAATTTAAATTGAAATATTTTAAACAAACTATGAAAACTATGGAAGCACAAGTTCAAAATAAATGTAATGAAAAACAAATGTTTCGTCCGCTATTGACATATATTAAGCACAAAATCAAATGAAAAATGAGTGCGTGACAAGTTATCCAGCGTTCGAAATTTATAACATCAAACCCAACTACACGAAGTTGATGTCCAGCGTTTTGATTTTGCATTTTTTGTTACATTAAAATGTATAATGTATGCATGTGTTTTGCGTATGTTAAATAAAATACCTTTGTATTTTTTTTGTTCAAAACTGGTTGATTAAAAGAGGAAATAAAATGAGCAGAACAATGTGGTTTATTGGCCAAAAAATCACGTTTCCGCATCGTTGGACCAAGGAAAACACTGTGCTGTTTCAATCGACGGATTAAAAAAATCCCAGAAATATATATATATATATACATACATATATATATATATGTATTTGGTAAATACCTATGTACCAAAAAAATGTACATTTGAAATTTTATTATTCCACGTCCTTAAATTTAGACACTATCGTATTTGGTTCGATGCCAGATGGACTTGCAAACATAATCTATTCTTGCATTACGAAGCCTAACTGTTAGGCAGTCCATTATAATACCAAACACGTGATATTTACATACACACATGTGTATGTGAGTAGGTATAATAAATATTAAGCAAAACTTCATCCCCGGACGTTTTTTTCATCGTGCTTTCAAAGGTCGGACATACGTATGTAGGTAGATCTTTAATATCTATGGCTAATTTTTATTGTAATGAGTATACAAAATGTAACTTCTTAGAAACAGCCAAGACTGAGTAGTAGGTGTAATGAATGTTTTTTAAGTGAAGAGGGGTGGTTTAATTACATCTTTGGGGTTGTAAAGTGCTAGCTGTTTTTGAATAAATGTTCTTCTATAGCTGGCTAGTCATTCCTTAAAATCAATGTTTGCGTACTAACCCAATTATTGCTTAGCCAAAGCTTGGATTTTGGCTTTATCCAAATCAATAAATACCTATTATTATTAAATACCTACCTACCTAGACCAAAAAAAAAAAAACAATAAATATTAATGTAGAAAAATCAGCCATATGAATTAATAATGGTTATTTTAAAAGCTATTTATTACTTTATATGAATTATTGGTGGTAGAAAGTACCTATGTATGTATGTATGTACCTAGGTGCTTAAATATTTTAGTTTATTTATTATGTTAAACTTTAAGATCTCTTTTAATTAGAAGCACCTAATAAATTATAAAAGAATGTCTTTAAATTTCTTATTGGAAAGTTTTTTTATTTAAGTGTAATAATCCATTAGTTAATGAGCAGCCAGTTTATAGACGATTTAAATACCATTCGACCACAAAACATTTATACAAACATTTAATTTACATTGTTTCTCAGCCTATTTGCAAACAATTGAAAAATTAAGAAAAAAAGCAATCCTTAGTGCAAAAAAATAACAAAACTTATAATAAAACACAAACCTACATACATATGTAAACACATCCATACATATATGGATGTACATATGTACATACATACATATATACGTAAATGAAAAAGAAATTTAAATATGTATGTAGAAGTTTATCATTATGCAAAAATAAAAATCGAACAAGTTCTTGGATATCAGCAACAATAACATCAACACAAAACTATGCAACGGAAATAAAATTCACACCATTTTACAAAAAATAATGTAGGAAAAGGAAGGAAGTTCTTAATAACACCAAAAAAAGAGAGACAAACAAAGGCCAGCCAAGAACAACAAGAACGAAATAAAAAGAGAAAAGGAGGTAAAATAATAAAATTGTACACATTTTCACACACACTGACGTACGAAAAAATCCATATATAAACAAACGAACCAATCAAAAACATTGCCAACGGTAATATATATATATGTTTCTCTTTCTAAAGTATGCTCAGTGTGGAAGATATTAAATAAAATGGCTATTGAGGCAACGGCTCTGCTTTGATTTTCATTTGAAAGTGGCGTAAATTTTTCTATGTTAAATTATGCAGTTGGTTGTATTTTAACAGCAAATGTGCACGTTTCTGAACGCGGGCGGATTGTTGCACTCGATTAAATTAATTAATGTATTTAAATTCTAATGTTTAATGTGTTCGATTAACATAATCTAAAACAAGTCTTGAAATTAATTTAAAAAAATATATTGTAAATTACCTGTACAGGTATAAAAAAATTAAGATGTATCGTAAATAATAGTGGAATTTTAACGATCGTAAAGTATGTAGGTACTTGAGCTAATATATATCGCATGATTTGAATCAAATAAATCAATTTACCGACGTTGATTAAATACAAATAACTTAAAAAATTTATTAGGTTTTTTAAAAAAATCGTTGGAATTTACCTAAAAATATACACATGTACGTATGTACGTAGGTTCATAAGTAGTTTCTTTTACTTGATATGTGTATGTTTGTATGTATGTTTATATCTACGCTCACACACAATTATTTTACAGTTTCCGCAATATACCTACCTATTTGAAATAAAAAATTTTTGAAAAAAAATCTTAAAAACTCACGTGAGAATTTTAATTTGTTTTGAATTTGTCATCTGTGAATATTTAAATGTATTCCCCAAGTTCTTAAAAGTGATTCATTATGTGTAAAAAGGTATTTAAATAAATTAAAGTGAATTGTTTTTGAAGAAAAAATTCATAAGTTATAAAAAACACGTTTGCCTAGTTCTTGTTGAATTGATTTATTATTTCGACAGCAATTAAATAACCATAACAATTAACGGATTACTTTAAATTACAATATGGATTAGCAGATTTTGAAACGGTAAGTTATTTGTTTAGAATTTGTTTTAGAATTAAATTGATTAGTATTAAATAGGAAGGTACCTTTGTATAATTTTTTTTTCGTTAACTAAAGCATTTTTTAATACGATAAAAACTTTTAACTGATGTACCTATTAGACATTTTTAATGCAGCTAAACAAGATTATGAAAAAGTAAGAAGAATAGGTTATTGGCTTCCAACAAAGCGTATTTAATGTCAAAACAGATTTATATTCCCGGCGGAACAAAAATTAAAATGCAAATTAACAAAAAACAACATAGGTAGGAATAATTTTAATTACAAACAACAATTAATGATGAAACAGAACTCTGACGTTGCGTAATTTTTCTTGCTAATTAACATTTTCAATACGTCTAGGGTAACTGTTAAAAATAATTTAATTTATTAAGATGTCGCTTATATCTCAACAATGTGTATTTTGCAGGCTGTTTAATTACGTTTTCTATTATTTAAAACTGAAATGATTTAATTAAATTTTATTCTATTGAACCTTAAAGAAAACTATAGTTTCTTTATAAAAGAAATTTATAAAAAAGAGAATTAATCGGCTTTCAATGTTTTTGTGTAATTTTTATGTTTGTTGTTAAAATTTAGTTTTAAAATTATTATTATTTTTATGCCTTGTGGTTGCCTTAGGAACAAAGGGCCAAAGTGCTGTAAGATTTCTTTTAATTTAATTTTACTATTTTCTAGATTTTAAAAAGTTTTATAAAGTTTATATATAGTGAAACCAATACATCGATAATAACCTAAGAGTGTATGATTACTTTTTTTTATTATGTCGACTGCTCCTTGCTTTTTATATTGACTTTTAATATGTTGTTGCTGCAATAGTTTATTAATTACACATGTGTATGTATGTATGTATTTATGATCTAATAATTCTTAATTCAATAAAAGTAACTTGTTCAAATGGACGAAAAGCTTCCTTAAAAAACACTATTTTTATTGTTTTAACAACTGCACAACTGCAATTTATTTTGTATGTTTTAGAATTTGGCGAATGACGATTTTTTTCTCTTTTAACAATTTTAATTATTTGCATTTTAAAATTCTTTTTTTTTTTTTTTTTTTTTTT